>JAHHUM010002463.1:0-158074 GCA_036173005.1 Crenichthys baileyi
GAAAAGAAAGCATTTTTTGGGTAAAACCCACAAAAAAATGTAAAGTTAGCTGCAACACCAGTACCAGTTTCAGCCGTTACATTGCCAATACTGGTGAAGAGTTCCTTAAAGACTATTTCCATCACTGTATTTGCATCCCTAGTCTGAGTTTGTGATTAAATACTTCTGAATATTGGTTAGTTTAAAGATAACTCTGCCTCATTTGCCTAGTTCTAACAGTTAATGAGAAACAAAGAACGTCAGTGGGTTGTTTTTCAGCACAAAAATCTCAATATTTTAAAAAAAATAAAATAAAAACACCTAAAAGCCTTTTTAAAAATGGTTGATCATTCCTATTGAAAACAGCCCCAAAAAAAACACTTTTTAGGGTGACAAACTCTGAGGATACACTAGTTGCCACAGGGATTATTTTTAGTGGAAATTTTCAGCTAACAATTGGACTGCAAGTTGATAAATTTCATACTTGACATATATTCAAGCTGGATCAAACCATTGTCAAAAAACAAAATTATATAATTTTTCACTAAATCTATTTTTGTTTCAATTTTTAAGGTATAAGTTTGACGAAAAAAAAATATTTTTTAACAAAAATTCTAAATGAGATCCAGTTGTTTAGTGTCTTTGGTGCGGACAAGCAATACATAAGATAATATTAATGTTTCAATTTACAGATATAAAGCAAGATTTGTACCATCTAATATTGTTTGACAGAACAATTGTGCCTAGTTACACCTTTCGAACTATAAAAGTGTAGTGGCACAAGAAAGCCATGATTTTTAATTAACTATTTTTGTTTTCATTTCTCATTCAGCTTGATGATGCCTTGCGGTTAATTATACACAATATGCAACAGAGCCTTACTTATATCTTCCTGGTGCTGCGGATGATCTCCTCATTTCCAGCGTTGACAATAACATGTCACGTTCAAGACACTGACAACATCCTGTGACACAGCAAGACGCATGTTACTAGCCCACTCTTCATGCATGAACTTTCCAAACATAATCATCCATCAAAGTCATTTGAAGCAAAAAGGTACAACCATCAAAAGGGCATTTCTGTATGGATTTTGTGCTGTTGTGGAAGGAAGCTAGCAGATGAATCTCAATGACATGCAATTACAGCAGGAGGCACGCTGCTACTGCTGTGAGGCTCCTTCCCCACTTTCCCTACCTTTTATTATGCCTTTGTGTTGGTTTTTACAAATTCGTATGGAAAAGTTTTTTATTATTACCATCAGCCATCTTGGAAGTATCTGAAAAAACATCATAAAAGATTAAGTTGCAGCGACTGTCCATGGTGATGGCACGTTTCCTTTTAAATGCAACATGTATTATGTATTCACATTGCACAACTATCTTTTTGACCTTTCAATTACAACTCCCTTGACATTACTCAAGTAAATATGGAGATATTATTAAGCTGCACATGATACTGTTGACTTTAAACAATATTTTGTAAATACAAGATTCTTTCCAAGGGCATTTCCCTCCAGCAAAAAATGAAATGTGGTGATTTATTATTTAATTCTTTCACTATTTGCTATGTACTGTCTCTATTGTAATATAGGCATTGTTACACTGTGGCAGGTTTACATATGCACTGATATGCACCTGAAGAGGACTAACCTTCTATCCTTCAGAGAGAAACAAGGCTTGTCATTTCTATAGAGTAGTATTTAAATGATGCTTGGGTAATTCATTCCAATTGCTAAAAGAATCAAGTGTTTAATAGTAAATGTTCATTTTAGTTGAGACTACACTATGATTTAAAAAATCTGATTGAGCTTTTGTTATCTGCATAAGCTTTGCATATAAAAACCATACTGCCCCAGCAAAGGCTTCAATAGCATGAACTTTTGTCTTCAACTTTACCATGTAATAAAGCCAAAAATGTCAGTTTATTTTATTGGGATTTTTTATGACAGACATTAACAAAGTGGAGCATCATTTTAAAAGGGAAGAAGAAGTATACATTATTTTAGATGCACTTTTTTTATAAATAAAAAGGATTGACTCATCTTGGGTCAATACTTTGTAGAATCAACTTTACTGCATTTACAGTATCTTGGGGCACATCTTTAACAGAGACTAATATTTTTGCCCTTTCATATTTCTAAAATAGTCCAAGGAAGCCAGATTGGAAAAAGAACATTGGTGAACATACATTTTCAGTTTTTGCCATGTATTTGTCGTTGGATTTAGTTATGGACTTTGACTGCGTGAAGATGCTTTGATCTAAACCTTTCTATTGTTGCATTGGCTCTTTGTTTAGGGTTGTCAGCCAGCTGGAGGATGACCCTTCATCCTAGTCCTAATTCTTATGAAGTTTCCAATAGATTTTCTTCCAGGATTGTACTCTCTTTAACTCTATCTAAATTCTTATCAATCCTGACCAGCATTCCTGTCCCTGATGATATGTTCAGTTATGATGTTCAATGTTAGTCTTCTACCACAAGTAGTTAAAGATGGATTTTCTCCACATGTTTGCTATGTACCCCAAATATCTTGTTGCAAACTTTAAACAAGACTTCGGCTTTATTTGAACAATAGCTTTCTTCCTGACAGAAGAACAGATTTTTAGACTTAATCCTGTCAAAAGATTCTCAATGTCTGTAGACCCTTCTACCTGAGCCACGGTCCCCAGTAGCTCAACCTGAGTTACTATGGACCTCTTGGCTCCTTTTCTGATTATTGCTCTCTTATGTCCACCAGTTTAAACAGTAACAGGACTGAATTTTTCATCATGTTGAGCACTCAAACCGCTTTATACTAGAGCCATATTCACCCATTTCCAGTCACAAAAATGCATGCATTCATACACTGATTCACATGTCAGGGGAAAACTGGAATTAAACCCAAAATTGAACAGTACTCCATGAAAATTTCAAAGCTTGCGATGTTATTTTGTAACCTAACCATACTTTAAGTGTTTCCACAAATGTTTCCCTGGCCTGTCTGGTGTATTCCTTGGTGTTGATGTTGTTTGTTCTCTCACACACCTCTAAAGCTTTCATAGAACCATTGTATTACTAAGATTATATGACATATAACTGGATTCTCTTTACTAATTAGTTGAATTCTGAAGGCTGTTGATTGCATGAAATTTATTTATAGATATCAGAGAAAAAGAAATTAAATACAAATGCACACCACACTTCTTAGATTTATACTTGCAAAACATTTTGTTTTTCTTTTACCCACAATCATGCACCACTTTTTGTTGGTCTATCACATAAAATACATTTAAAATATATAACAGTTTGTGGTCGCAACAAGGCAAAATAGTTACATACCCTTGCAAGGCATACTGAACAAAAGTATAACATTACTTCATCCTGTTCAGAGTTAACATCAAATGATGTAGCAGTTTTACCCCCGGTTAAAACAATAGCTTTTGAAAAGATTTTAGTTTAAAGTCAAAGAAAAAAGGAAATGACTTGAGATTTTGCCCTCGACAATTTCATTGTTTTAACACTGACCTTTCCAGATGCAATCATAGTGTGCTGCATTTTTATGTGAATGTGTACCATGAATTAACTGAAAATGACATTTCTGTCAGAGCTACTTCAAGCTAGTCAAGCCTGGAAATTAGAGAAGTGCACAGTGGTTAAGTGGAATGAAAATGCAGAGAAAGAAAGTGAAATGAATGAAAAAAGGTCAGAAGGAGTAGCAAAGGGAATTAAAACAAAAATGAAAGAGTAGGGAGTAAAACAGGAAAGAAAGAAAAAAAAGATTCACCAGGGTTTGCACTAGCTCAGCAGCAGCTGTCACCTGACTTGCGCCTCTCTCAACAGTAGCACAACTGAGCCCGATGAGGAATAATGAGCCTTAGAAATCTACAAAGGTCACTCACTGCAAAGATCTCCCCTCTCACTCCAACCCAATCAGAAATGCCACCACCATGACTCAATAAGAAATTTCTATAGTTAGAAGATGGGGCAGAAAAAAAAGGGAAAAAAATCCCCCAAAAGGGAGAAAGGCAGAGCCAAGCACTCTAAAGAAGATCTTCACCTTTATCTGACAACCTAAGAGCACAGGAGCAGTGGGGGACCACAGTAGGAGATGAGAGTAAAGAAACGAATAAGGAAGGAAGAAAGGAATTAACTAAAGGAGCGGAGAGGAAAGGAAAACTTTAGGGACAAGGAGGGAGACTGTGCTAAAAGGAAAGCAGAGACTGGTGAACCAAGACAGTGTGGGATTTGGTGGAGCCAAGGCAATGATAGGATTGAAATCATTAGGGAGAGTGTTGCAAGAATGGAAAAAAATAACTATAAAGCATTGGTGTGTAAAAACGAGCAACATCAGTTAAGACACACAGAGCTCCTTTAATACCGAGAAAATGTTATGTCCTGTTGGTTCTTTCCTCTCTTAAAGTGAAGAAAGACCTGGGAAGAAAAGAATGAAAGATTATCTTTATCTTCCAATGTATCACTCAGGAACATATGGCACCTCATTGTCAGACTTGAACTTCTGAGCAGCTGAACTATAAAAACATAAAAATCCACTTCATTCTAAAGGCCCAATTTGCAATTAATGTTGAGCAACATTTCCCCACATCTTTTAAAGTCTGCGTGCTTTGCATTCCAGTTACAGGTAATGTACTACAGAACATGGTCTGCATCTAAACACAGTTGCAGTTGGATTTGACACCACGTTTATGCACATTCTCATGATATGAATCGTAGGAGATTTGTATAGCTTTTAGAGGAAATTGTAGTATTCTATTTGAAGACAGAATTAAAATAAGACAAAAAAGGGGCAAATACACATTTCAGAAAACACACCTCGTATTCTGTTCTCACTGTCAATTTTGGTTGGTTAAAAAACCAAATGCAGACAGGCTGACAGAAAGGTGAAATTTACAAGCGTCTAAATAAATCAAAACGGTCCAGAATTAAGCGGACAAAAACCAAAGGAATCAAAAGCTGGCAGGGTAGCGTAAAACAGTGCTCCACAGCCCTGATCCCAAGAGCCCACTGTCCTGCATGTTTTAGATGTGTCCCTGCTTCAGCACAACTGATTCAAATGATTGCATTACCTCCTCAGCATTCCATCAAGAGCTGCAGAAGCCATGCATCATTTTGTGGCAGTGGGAAAACACAAAAAACATGCAGGACAGTAGGCCCTGAGGACCAGGATTGGGGACATTTTCTTCGTCCGTCACATCTCTGGTTGTTACAGATGTTTTAATATGAGGAATAATAACCAAAAGAATATTTTCAAACTCACCTGCAATACAAGCTCCCTTTTCTAGTGCTTGACCTGTCATTTTAAGAGATTGCAAAGAAAAAGCAAATAAGGTAATTTACAAAGTATTTGATCCAAAAGTGACAAACTCCAGTTTGATAGTTGCTTCAACCATCAAACCTATGGTAGATAAACTGGTCTGATCACCAGCAGTAACACCATTTCAGAATAACGGGTCAGTATTTATTTTTGCAACTTGGCTTAGTATTTGGCTTTAAATGCTCAGCCCTGTCATTGTTACATGCAAAGGTGCATGTCTGGTTTGGGTGTGTTTTGTTTTTGTTTTTCTCTAGGTGCTGGTACTTTTGCAGCTCACACAGGTTACACCCAGACCAGACAGGCACTTTCGCCTGTAACGAGTCGTAATGAGTTATTCTGCTAATTCTTCTGAAAAATAATTAGAAGTACACAAGTAAAAGCTTCATTTTCACAGAGTTCGATTTATATAGCAACCTGAGGTACTATTACTGAATACATCCTTAACCCATCAGTAATGTTTGATGTATTTGCCTTAAAGCCCCATCGTAAAAGAACAAGCAGAGAATGTAAATCCGTCTCATAGCAACTCTGGAGATACAATTTTTTGACCTCCAAACACAGTCGTCAGATATATATTTATAGAATCTATGAAAATCCTTTTGATGAGGAAATGTGCACATGCAAACAGGAACTCCAACCAATAAGAACATGTTCAGCACTGGAGAAAACTGACAGTGTAGATGATAAGGTGGTTATGGATGCCAGAATGTGTAAAATAAATGTAAAAGGTGAGATGGCGCATTGCATTTCACTTTGCATCACACATTTCCTTCAGCTGGACTAGCAGCTGGTGTGAGCCTCACACCATGCAAAGCTCTGATGCAGATTTTTCTATGTTGTTATTCCTCCTAATGCCCTAATGTCGTGGCGCCCAAACTGTAAAGTTAAAGGTACCCGTCAGCCAGAAAAATGCATTTATTTTAAAAAAGAAATGATGCAGCAATAATTTTAGTAGTAGTAGTAGTAGGGTTTTATTTCTGTATAAGTATATTTTTTGTGTATGACTGTGTTGTCTTCTCAAACTCCTAGTTTGTCGCTGCAGATGCCTGCTCACACTGAGCCAGGATCAGCTGGAGGTTTCTTTCCATTAAAGAGAAGTTCTTCTTCCTACTGTCGCTACAAGCAGGCTAGGTATAAGCGAATGCTGCAAGGTTAAAGACACCAAGCAGCTGATTGTACTTTTGCTTTGTGCTCGGTCACCAGGAGAGATTTCTGCCAAATTAGCGACTCGACGCAATCTGGGATTCCTCAGATAGAAATTCTTTTAAGAGTTGGAATAATAAACTGAACTTGACTGCATTTTTTTTAAACTAGGATCGAATTAGGATGTATGCAATTGACTTTGAATCTACATATGGTTTGACTAAATGGACTAGATGGTGTATTTCTGTTTCTAAACTGGATTTTTTGTAAAGTACCTTGAGTCACCATTTCTTGTGAATTGTCTCTATATAAATAAAATGAATTCAATTTTTCTTCAAAAATACTTGCTGTATTTAGCCAAGTTTAATGAATAACAATGAAAAACAAAAGTGGAAAAACATGGTTAATAAAATACCATTTCTTTGTGTTGTACCTAAAATTTTTACTTTTAAGAAGATGTTAACTGGTCAGCATCTTTTTTGAAAGGCCTTGCATCAGAGAAGGTTTTACCCTGAAAAAAGAAAAAAAAATGTCCCTCTCAATCAAGCACTTGCTGGCTGGTTAATTTTAAACCAGTTCTTGAATTTTAGTCTGAGGCCAAATGACATTAATCTGAGGGCTGCATATGGCCTAATTTTAAGACTGATTTACACAGGAATACATTAGTTAATGGATCAATATATAAGACTGTGTAAAAATAGAATACTTCATACTGTCAGTTTTAACAAAATTTAAATCTGAAATTGATGGAATAAACAATTGTTTACAGTAAGTGCCCTCAGACAGATTGTCAGTCAGACTTAATACAAGTCTTACATGGAAATTCCAGCGTAGATAACACATGATCCTTCATTAAACCTCAACTTAAATATCATACAGTTATTTTACCTGCAGCAGCTCAAAATATTCCATATGTATGAAACATGATGCCTCTGGCCCCTCTTAAAATATGAACTACGTAAAAAGTAAAACAAGGTAAAAGGAAATGTTCATATGTCGTGCTATCATGAACAACTTTTTTATAAATAGCTACAACTGAGTTTTTAAAACAGGAACTTAACCTCTGCAAAGTCATAAAAACACCCATGTGCCACATTTTCTGATAAAAAATATAAGCTCTACCATAGATTGTTCCCATCATTTTTCCTTACGCTCTAAAACACGTAAAACAATTGAGGTTTGAGTAAGGTTGTGTTAGGAGCTTTTGCTTCTCTGCCTCCCCCAGAAACAATTGTAACTGGGTGTCTGAATCATCATGTATTTATGGTTTCATCACACACTAAACTACTTTTTATACTAATGTGGTCATCTCTTTTTGGCAAAGAGGACAGAAATTAGCTTAGCCCTCAGAGAATACTAAAAAAGATAAAACTCATCTCAGCTATGGCTAGATGTACAGAAGTATATATGGAATCTTCATCTGTGTGATTGAGCAAAATAAAATAAAAACAAAAAAACTAAAGAGGTGACCTGATCACAATTTTTTGCCTGAAACAAAATCGGTATTAAAGATAACATGATGCAGACACCAAGTTCAAATCTGATCCTACATTAAGGTTAATAAAATCAAAGCCATGTACAGTGCAATAAAAACTGCCACAGTGTGACTAACTTGCATCTGAAGATGTAGTTTTTATTTGGAGGAGTTTGTTGAAGGGCTAGACTAATGCTATAGTGACTTACTTGTTTCTAGTTTGGCTTGTGAAATTTTTAATGCAGCTCGTACATTTACAAAACTTACTAAAAAAGTTCCCCTTTGTCACATTTACAGCTTTCTAGGGATTTTTGAATACAGCACGCAGAGCAGGTAACATCATATGGAGATAGCTGCTGCATCCACTGAATCTTTAAAAAGGTGAAAAACAGTTAGCTTGTTAGGGAAAGCCTAGGTTAATTTTTATCAGCTAAATAATATGCCTATATTACAGTTTTGCAAGCCTTGCACACAAAAGTCAAGGACCGAAAAGTGGTCACAATGTGGATGCAGCCAACATAAAATCACACACGTTACACCAATAAGAGGTACTGGAAGTTGAGTTTAGTCACGGATTCAGGTACAAACAATTAAAAATGTTTAAATGGGGAATTCCCATCCAAATTTTGGGATCAGGGAACTCATGAGTAATTGGTTACAATTTACATACAGAGCAATACTGGAAGTGGCCTCAGATTCCCTCCAGAAAGTGTAGGTACTTAAGCTTGCAGCTAAAAAGCAATTTTCCTGTTCCCCCATTCACACAAAGGTGATCTCCAGAGTATATTTTATCTATGAAAACATGTGCAACTCTAATCCACATTTTAGTGTTTACAGGAATGTGTATGCATATTAAGACATTTTATTTTTCTAACCGATCTGTGTGACACAAGGAAAGATTGTGGCACTTTTTTTAAAAGCAAACATATCTTATGAACCTTTGGAGCCTATACAATAATCATGTCCCTTTAAATGTTTGGTGTTGTGTACCAATGTAGCTACTGGATATTCTGAAGTGAGATTTAATTCATTATTTCACTTTTATTTATTTGAGGTCAGTTAAAAACATACTTAGTATTACAAATTTGGACTGCAGTACATAATTCACACTTAAAAGTCCTGATAAAATTGGATTTGAGGACCTACACTGTAATCTGTCAGAAATAGTCAGATGAAGTATATGAATGCAGTAAGGGTGAAAGTTTAATAAATACTAAAAGCCAAGTACAAGAATGCACACTGATATATGCTGAGGCATGTGCTGTTCTGCAATTAGGCTATGTGACTTTTTCCTTTGCCACACAATAGCCTCTCGATGATTTAAACAATAAAAGTGCTTAGTTCATCACAATTGTGCTCCACGGTTAACACAGAACTGACACACAGGTTTATAAAAGATCCCCTTTGATCTGAGCTATGCATGTTTGTAAAAAATAAAGGCATAATTTTAACAAATGACATACTTTCCCTCAGTTCCAGTGTAGAATATGTTGGCTAAAGCCTTTTGCAGATGTTCATATGATTTCAGAAATACCTACTGCAAACATTTTTCTTAATCAGTATAGTTTGCCCTTTATACTGAAAAAAAAAACAGCTGTGCTTAGTGAGAATAGGCAAATCTCATCACAGAGTTTATGTTAATTGTGTCTTCTTGCAGATTGCCAAGTTAAAAGTTTCTTATTATTTCAGTGTTAAACTATTCGCTTTGTAATATATGCAACTAGGAAGATCTATAATTCTGTTGAATTGTGTGTATCCATGGTTTTTGTTGTCCTTTACCAACATTGGCAAAATGGAATTCAGTAAGAAGTCAATAATTCCAAATTCAGCAAAAGCACGCACAGACAAAGACCTTGATTTTTGAAAACATGTCCTGTGGTCAGGTGAATCTAAAAGTGGGGTGTTTGGCCATAGAACATTAAATCAGAATCAGCTTTATTGTCAAGTTTGTACAAACAGACAAGAAATTTGACTCCAGCACACTTTGCTCTCAGTGAGGAATATATGTATATAAACAGTGGAAATAAAGAATACATATTTTAAATGTACATATAACACAAATTTCTAATCACCCAATCATGCATGGCCGCAACTCAATGCATTTAGGTATGTAGACATGGTCAAGATGATCTGCTGCAGTTCAAACCGAGCATCAGAATGGGGAAGAAAGGTGATTTAAGTGACTTTGAACGTGGCATGGTTGTTGGTGCCAGACGGGCTGGTCTGAGTATTTCAGAAACTGCTGATCTACTGGGATTTTCACGCACTATCATCTCTAGGGTTTACAGAGAATGGTCCGAAAAAGAGAAATTATCCAGGGAGCGGCAGTTCTGTAGGCGCAAATGCCTTTTTGATGCCAGAGGTCAGAGGAGAATGGCCAGACTG
This sequence comes from Crenichthys baileyi, assembly GCA_036173005.1. Classification (NCBI taxonomy): domain Eukaryota; kingdom Metazoa; phylum Chordata; class Actinopteri; order Cyprinodontiformes; family Goodeidae; genus Crenichthys; species Crenichthys baileyi. Next base: position 10,291 of record JAHHUM010002463.1, read on the forward strand.
GTTCCAGTTGATAGAAAGGCAACAGTAACTCAAATAACCACTCGTTACAACCAAGGCATGCAGAAGAGCATCTCTGAACGCACAACACGTCGCACCTTAAGCGTATGGGCTACAGCAGCAGAAGGCCACACCGGGTGCCACTCCTGGCAGCTAAGAACAGGAAACTGAGGCTACAATTCGCACAGGCTCACAAAAATTGGACAATAGAAGACTGGAAAAACGTTGCCTGGTCTGATGAGTCTTGATTTCTGCTGCGACATTCGGATGGTAGGGTTAGAATTTGGCGTCAACAACGTGAAAGCATGGATCCATCCTGCCTTGTAACAACGGTTCAGGCTGGTCGTGGTGGTGTAATGGTGTGGGGGATATTTTCTTGGCACAGTTTAGGCCCCTTAGTACCAACTGAGCATCATGTCAACACCACATTCTGCCTAAGTATTGTTGCTGACCATGTCCATCTCTTTATGACCAGTGTACCCATCTTCTGATGGTTACTTCCAGCAGAATAACGCGCCATGTCATAAAGCACGAATCATCTCAGACTGGTTTCTTGAACATGACAATGAGTTCACTGTACTCAAATGGTCTCCACAGTCACCAGATCTCAATCCAATAGAGCACCTTTGGGATGTGGTGGAACGGGAGATTCCCATCATGGATGTGCAGCCGACAAATCTGCAGCATCTGTGTGATGCTATCATGTCAATATGGACCAAACTCTCTGAGGGATGTTTCCAGTACCTTGTTGAATCTATGCCACGAAGGATTAAGGCAGTTCTGAAGGCAAAAGGGGGTCCAACCCGGTACTAGCAAGGTGTACCTAATAAAGTGGCAAATGAGTGTACACAACTGACTTTACAATAGAATATAATGTGTGATCAGTCCAAGTATGCATTGTGTTGTTCTGGAACGCTGACTGTCATGTGTTCATCAGAGAAACAGCCTGGGGGAAATATTGAAGCAACATAAGTCAGGAAGGTAAAGTTTCTGCACAAATCGGACTTCCAAATGGACAATGACCCTATTCATACTCAACAAGGACACACAAGTCAATGTTTTGGAGTGAAAATCACTAGTCCTTGATCTCTGCCCCATAGAAAATGTGTGAACAGATCTTAAAAAGTTAGTGTGAGCCCACAAACCTGACCCAGTTACAGCAATTCTGTCAGAAGAAATGGGTCAAAATTCTAGCAAACTATTTTGACAAGGTTGTTGAAGGAATCTTAAAACATTTAAACCAAGTCATGCATTTTATGTTGTATAATGTGGAGTTTTTACAGGACCAATGTGCAGGCAAGAACATTGAATAGACATGGTGAGACAATCTTCCTTTTAATTAAAAAAAGTCAGACTTACAGCAAGCAGGTGTGGTAGTAACAGGAGGAACCAGAGGAGAGCAATGACAACTGGAGAGTATACATGGTGGGGAAGAGTGGAGAATATACCAAGGGAGCTAATCAGAAGGGAATGAGAAGCAACTGGTGGAAGAGGAACTGTAGGCAACTGAGAGAGTGACTAATTAACACAGATGAGCAGGGAGCACAGAGGTAACAGAAAGCATTTAAGTGAACAAAAACATGTAAACAATGACACAAAATAACATGAACAGGGAGAAAAACTGAAAATACAAACTAAAAACATAGTAATCCAGAAACAAACAACACCTAAACACCAGAATGAATCTAATAAACCTGAATGAACTGAAATAAAGCAAATGAATAACATGGCAGTGCAGAGAAGGTGAACAGTACTTAAATTCAAACCCCAAACACAGGTAGATTATAACAGTTTAAAGGCAATTCTACCAAATATTTAGGAAATGTGAGTACACCTCTGAATTTGAGGAAATTAAAAATTAAAAACTTCTCTAAAACGTATTTAAATATTCCACTATTTAGAAAATAAAGATGACTTTGATAAACCTGAATGACTTAAAACAGAAAAAGTTTTTGTGATTTAATGTAAGACAGTGAGAACAAAGCTTATGTTTCTTTTTATGCAGTGTATGCAAATATATGGTTTCAACAGTATTTATGTAGAAATATATAATAGTAAGTATGTGTTTTCATTCAAACAATGGAGGAAAACAAAAAAAGTAATGATTTGCAGCAGTGGGAGAGCATTAACACCAGTTACAGGAATGTGATCATGCAGCCCACCACACTCCACCAGGGCAAACAGATTTGTCATGCAAAAGGAGTTAAGTTGACGAGTACTGATTATTATTATTTTTACATAAATTATACCAAGACCTTTATTACATTTTCTATCATAAATAAATTAGAAATATATAAGAAATTAGTTTTTGTTTAAACTGATATTCCATCAGATACAAAGTTCATAACATTTCATTTTTCTGTACTTTGCGTTTGCATTATTAAAAACTATGACCAACGTATCTTATGGTAGTATGATTTTCTCTCTTCTACTATGAGTTCCATTACAGCAGAAGATGGAGGGAATTCATCTGTAAGAGCAAGGTCACAAATAACTGCCAGTTACTGAGATAGTAAAAGTAGTATAGCATTTTTGCTTTCTGTATGCAAAGGGAAAACAACATTATGACTGTTTAAGACTGAAACAGTTCAAACTAGAACTTTTAACTCTCACTAAATGATTCAGAACTCAAAATCAAGCTTTTCCTAATCAAGCTATTCCTAAGAGTTGAACTCCCAACTGGTGTTTTCCAGCATTGTTGGGTGTTTTGAACGTATTGGTGTTATGCAGTTTGAAAGACAAAACAGCTTGAAGCTCGATGCACTGGAAATGAGGATTATGACTAGACTAAAGTTTGAAATTGGACCTGTTGCTCTCTAAGGTGTCCCTTTCTTAACAAGTTCACATTTCATGTGGTGTGAATGTCTCTTACATGCTCTCATGTCTTTTGCAATACCATACCAGTAACAATGTCTCATTTTCTATGCCTGTGTCTTTTAGGCTATTTTCTTAAAAGACTGAATTAGGCAAAGTAATGAGATTTTGACTTTACTTGGTTGCATGCACACAAAAACCATCTGTAGTATTGCAACATGAATTCTATTGATACCCTTCTTTTAAGCACAGTGTTACGATCTGTCTAAGGGTGGCCAGACCATAGCCTGAAAATGATCCATCCTCGTCAGACCTCAAACAACCACAACACAGAGTAGTTTTACAGATTTTATTTAACATGATATGAATGTTTTAACACTGAAAAAGGGGGGACCAGAATAACTTCAGGGTGAACTTTAGGCCAAAACAACAAACAAAAGGAAACTATCTGATATCTTTTAAATGAACTAACCTTTTTAGAAATAAATAAACCAAATGACAATCACTTACCTTCCTAACTAAAATAAACAGGAGAAAACTAGAATAAAAATAAAAGGCAGTTCATCTCTACAAACTCCTCAATGTATCTGTGCATCTTAGAAAAATGTGTGGCTGGTTGGGATGAGCAGAGGATGAATGACGAACAGCTCACAGCGGCATCATCTTATACGTCATCTCCGTCTAGCTAACCAAACCGCTTCCTCCTTCATATGGACCCACCAATCACGGAGAGGCACCTGCACACTCATATTTACATAATTTAAGAAAAGGGAAAAAAAAACAAACACCTTACGGCTGCAGTCTTAACAACAGTCTGATGGGAAGTTAGGATATTGGCGCATCACAGATACAAATGATAAAGTCCAACCAGGTAACAGCATTCAGCTGTGCATTCATAACATACTATTTCTGTAAACCTTGGGCGTTGTTTTAGGTCCATTCAGCAGTGTTTTCCTTAAGCTTGCAGAGGTTTTCAAATTTAAAAGTTGCTTACATAGGCTCATATATTGGTAACTGTATTTTGTTTTTCTGTGTTAGGTTGTATTAGGACTGCATTTACTGAAAAAGGCACAGGAACATCCAGTCAGATTTTTTTTTAGTTGGTGATAAAACAAAGTGTTGGCAGAGCTAATTAGCACTTTTTAAACTTTTAAAAGGGAATTGGAAATTAAAATTAAGAAAAATACAATTGCAAAAACAACTTTGAAATCTTCACTTTCAAGTTTCATTGAACACAGCAAGATATGAAGGTAAAGTCTAGAGGAGATAAAGATAAGGAGACATGGTTTCTTGTAGATTGAGCTGAAAAAAAATGACATTCTTTTCACATTAAATCTGAAATGCTCAGGGAATAAAAGATTTTCAGATTTAGCTCAAGGTCAAATTATGACAAATGTTTTTTTTTTTTTCTTTGATTGAGTTTGTCATTTGGTAGTAATTTCCTACATCTAAGTGTGTGCCCTCAAGTCCAGGAATGTCTAATTATAGGGGGAAACTGGGTTCACAAAAATAAGATGAAAAGCAAAGGAAACGGTAGACCAAAGGAAAGGTTGGTGGATCTCCCTTATAAAGCCAATCCCAGTGGTCATCGGACCACTATCTGGCAGAAATAACCCTTTAATTTAGTGCCAAACATGCCTCTGATGACACGGTGACTCAGGATAAAGTGGTTCGTCCTGTAACTGGTGGGTTGCCATTTCGATCCCCCATCTGTCTCAGTCGTTGTGTCCTTGGGCAAGACACCTTACCCGCCTTGCCTGCTGATGGTGGTCAGAGGGCAAGGGGGCACCGATTGTATGGCAGCCCCACTTCTGTCAGTTTGCCCCAGCGCAGCCGTGGCTACGATATAGCTTACCACTGTCAGGGTTTAAATGTGTATATGAATGGGTGGATGACTGATTGTAGTGTAAAATGCTTTGTAATCCTTGGCCTTGATAAAGCGCTGTACCAGTGCAGGCCATTTATCAGTTAACATGTACCTCTAATACCAGAAACCAATTTTAGCATCACCAGCCGGGGAGGGGCAACCTATTCCCTATTGACCTGGCATAGTAATAAGCAATAGAAAACTCACTTGGGGCTTAACTGATAGATTACAATGTTTGAGCTGCCTCCTCACAGTTGTGTCTTGGGTTAATAACCATATTGCCTTTATAAAAAGACACAGACTGAAGGACAACATATTTCAAAATGTTCCACAAACACATTTAAACATGTGCAATATTCCTAACATGACCTAAAGAGACACACTCATACAGTTTACACTCACTGTGGAGTTATACCTAAGTCTTATCGTGTCTCTAACTTGTCATGCACTTAAGTCTAGTACTAAAGTACATCCTCTTATCTTCACTCAGCACAGCTGGCTTGCTGGGGCTGTTTTAGTGTTTGGTGTTGGGGCAGGGGACATGCTCACTGCAGAAAGTTTACAAAGTTCAATAAAGAAAATTAGACACCATGTTGACATCACCTCAGCTCTAGTAGGAATCCTATCTTTTTAATGTCAGACATTTTAAGACACCCAAATTGATAATATTTTTACTACAACTGTGTATTCTCTTCACACTATGTTAAGGCTGCCTTTGTCCTGTTATAATCCTAGACACTGATGACATCCACAACACAGTTTTTTCTGCTTATTATTTTTTTTTACCCATTCATACGTTCTATGCTTATATTCTGGGGTATAGCCAGAGTCTGTCCTACACTTATTCTCTGCTCTGTTTAGTGTTTATGGAATCCAAACCATCCAGTTTACTGGTGTATAAAATTATCCGTCTATGTACGCATTACAACTCTATAATTTAGCCCCATGTTGGTCTCTTTTAACCAGTTTAATTTACTGTATGAAAAATTAACTTGCCCATGCTTTAGATGCTTAGTATAACTACCAAGCTTATTCCATCCACACATATTTTATATAAATGGCTGTTAATGCAATCTATCAATCAAATCGTCCAATTTATTGCATGTCAGTCTCTCCATTAAGTGTTTAAGTGTAAACTAAACACTATAGGGATAAAAGTCTCTTAATTTTTGTATCACGTGACTTCTCCTTGGTTGACAAGATGATAAAGAGGTCCATTTTAAAGACAGTCAAAGTGTGAGATACATAGAGTTTGATTTAAGAATTACATAAATCTTAAAATGCAAGGAGAGTGAAAATTATGCCTTGGAGGCCCTATTTTAGAATGTGGTGGTCTGAATGCTATATGCATGCATCCTTCTATTTGGTATAGTTAAATCCTAAATCCTAGTTAAATACAGTGCTTGTTAATTTTTGCACTTGCCTGCATTGGGCTGTACATCTATAAACTCACACCCTTAGGAAAAACATGCAGAAAAATCCTAATGCATAATTACCTTCAACCTATTCACAACAAACAAAGCATCAAATACATCACATTTTATTAGGACACTTGGACAAACAGGCTAAAAAGTTACATGCTTATATTATTTACGTAAAGCAGTGAAGAAAGGCGAGAAGAGACTGCAGGTGCTTGTAGGGCAAATCCTGTCAGGACAACCATGAAGAGCAAAAGAGGGTAGAATGAGAAGAATGAGGCAGTTGTCTGAGCAAAAGAAGAAAATTAGTGCCCGGACACCAGAGCTCTTAGCCTCTGTAGTGATCACAGCTACGACACTGAGATAAGGCTTAAAGATGTCAATAAAGAAAGCTATTAGCTAACAAACGATTTCCACTATAAAGTCCAGATAACTATGCATAAAAGAACCATATATCAGCACATAAAAGGAATAGGAACAGTCTGAACATCAAAACCAAAGTTAAAGTGATAATGTGATAATCACTTTTTTTTAAAAGCCCACAAAGACACACATGGAACAAACAAGCTTACTCCCTATTCAGCTAAAACCAGTTTAGCGGCAACAAAATACAACCACTCAGGAAAAACAAACTTTGATGTCCACCAGCACTTTAAAAGGATTCATATTGAAGATGCAGCTTATTTTGAATCGCAGATCATAGGGCTGAACAATATAAACAATTAGTATTTTGGCAACCGCTATGTGCGCAATAACTGTTTGATAAAGGACTGCTTGCATGGTATTCACTGTATGGTATGCTTTTACATCTCAAACCCAATGCAGTGAAATCCATTAGATACCTACACCTAATTTAGATATTGGCCAAACTTCTAAAGCTTACAAAGTGATGAGAACATTGTGTTGACAGAAAACAAATTGTGAGAAAAATGTAGGTATATGTGGCAATTACATCTTTGGTTCAGAAAAGAAAAAATGTTTCAAATTCAGCCATTTTGCATTGAGTACACTGCTAATAATGTCTAAATAAAATATAGGTGGAAGATGATATTTTATTTTTTTATGCTTTATTACATATTTACTTTTTCTTTCTTAATTCTCCTTGATCCAAGTACCTCTACTTTTTTTGTTTAACTTATAGAATGTTTTTATATAAATAAAATCATATGCTATTTCCTAATCAGAAATTTGTCCATTTGATCCATTCTGAATACCTAAAGTCAAGAAACACTAGGGGAATTTAAGTTTTATCTGATTTTAGAGTTTCCATTGTTGCTTTTAAATAAAAACAGGCTTCTAAAGTCTACTCCTTTATATAGTTGGAGTTAAAAGCTCAGGCGGTAATTCTCCTGAAAGCTTGGCATTGAAAAAAATCCCTTCACTTTCTGTGCTTCTCCATACAGTTTTTTTTTTTTTTTGTCGCTGTAACAGTAACAGTGTTAAAATAGTTAAAACACACAAAAAAAAGACACATCCGTGCCCTGGATAGGCCCAAAGAGCTCTCCACATTATTCAAGGCACCTGCTTGGCCTTGTTTGCACGTACACATTCTCCACCTTCAGTGATACCCCTGATGTAAGATTAATGTTGTTATTTGCACCTATTTGTCACACTCCCCCCACCTTTTCTGCTCAACCCATATGTCCTGTCCCTTTGTGTAGCAAATGTTTTTTTGGCTCTTGCCTTTTAGTATTCTCACGTCCTCTCAACCTGTTTCCTGTCCGCTCTTCACTAACTTTTAAATGAACAGAACACCCAACGGATGTATCACTAACTCCATTAAGCAGAAACTGTTCTGTCCTCAAGGTACCAGCCTGGCCTATGACAGTGTACCTTGTTTTTGTATCCACTTGCATGTATGCAAGCCTGTGTGTAGTGATATATAGTTTGTGCATCGAGTGAAAGGTGGAGAGAGAAGGAGCAAAATGAGAAAAAAAGTAATGCAATGTTGTGTATGTTTGCATGTTTGTGTGAGGACAGGCTGTTTGTTTTATAGGCTTTAGTCACGTCTCAGTGAGGTCAAATTTACAAAGACTGAACATAAGAACCCACATTTCCTTTTCAGTTCATCTGAGGTAGATTAGCCATTAAATTAATGACCTGGTCCTGCTGCCTGCATGTGTTGCTGTAAGTATTTGTGTGTAAATAATGGATATGTGCACCTTCAGATCAAGCCAACATGCACAGAATATCAATTTATGAATTAGAGAACACTTAAAACAGCTCTGGCTAATAAGCAGGTCAGTCATCTCAGACTCAATTTGGTTTCCAGGAATGTACTGTGGTGAGGTTAATCTGTTTTGTTTTAGTAAATAACACAAATGCACACTTGAACAAGTGTAAAAAACATGAATGCCCTTTACAAGAATATGATGGAATTTCCAGCGATTTGCTGTTATTAATCCATTTATTTACTCCCTGCATCATAAGTCAGCTTTACTATTTTTCCTAATTCGTTGTTAAGTTGGAAACAATGTTGTGTACACTTTGTTATTTTGCTAAGAGAAATGGCCCTCTATGCCACTTCACATTTACAGTGAAACTATAAATATATAAGCTCAAGATGCCAATCTGGGCTTTTCAGCACCCTTATCCCCCACCTCACTCTGTGTAGCGATGCAAAATAAACATATTAATTTATTTCTTTTCTTAATAATTAGGCAAATAATTTTTGCTTAACTTTTTCTTTGAGTTTAGTTAATTAATGTCCCATGTTCCACAAAATAAAATAAAATATTTCCACTTTAAAGAATTCATTGTATATAAAGTACTACCTCCAGCATGACAAAAATGAAAAAAAAAAAGTCCTTATCCCAAATGTGATGAGTTGGAACTGGAAATAAACAAATATAGAAATTAAATGTAAATCTAATTGTTAAACAGGTCTTTATGAGAAAGCAAGACTGACTACCATTCTAACTCCACTGAAGGCATTTAGCAGTTTTTAATATCTTTACAGTGGCTTGTTTTACTGTCAGCTTATGAAAAATGAAATTAATTAATGCCTGGTAAACATTTTCTGACTTATGAAGACCAACATTCATACACTATGTTCTCTTGTCTTCTCTGGGCTTTTGTGTCACTTAAACAGGAAAATAGTATAAACCTCGTGCTGTGTGAATTAGAAACACAACTGCATTGCGTACCCCGTTTAAAAAAGGAAACATCCAAATCTTTTGTTTTATTGTGGTTTATTGTTTCTGTTATGGCCCGAGGCCATTTGGTTTGCATAAGACTGCAAAGTTTCAGGTTGATGATTTGCTGGCCCAGCTGTGCAGTTACTCATCTGGGATCGCCTGGCCTCTCCTAACACCTTCAGATGGAAATCCCTCTGAAACCTCATTGGACTGATGGAGTTTAAACGAAAATTGAACATGGAAGACTCACCATCACCTCCAGCTTCGTCTAGTTACTCCTCCATGCAGCTCTGCTCCACCAATCATCGTCAAGTCCGTTTTTCTCCCCGGCCAATCATCCTTCAAGGCTCCGCTTTATAAGATCTTCATCCATGGAACCCTTTGTTCTTCAGCTGAACTTTAACCCTCCTCCACCCCATCTCCACCATCTGGCTTTCAAACTCCTTCCAAATCTCCTCAGGCCTCCACTCCACCACCAGGATCGGATTCCAGGGGGGAAGACACCTTTAATTCTAACCCTAAGATGTTCATTTAAGCGCATGTCATCCTCAGCATTTATGTCTTCCACCGGGGTCTGAGCACCAAAGAAATAAACATATACTAATAAACTTTTCTAATTGCATCCCTGTCTTCTCTTTGTGAGTCTTTCCAGGTTGAATTCATTAGGCTCCTCCAATCACAGAAGAGACCCATCTATTTAAACTCAGCTCACCTGTCAATGATTTTGGCTGTGATTGATCTGAGCAGCTTGTCTCTTTGTTTGGGTGTTTTGTGAAAACATTTGACTTTGGCTTGTTGTTGAAATGTTTAACTCAAACTAGTTGGTATTGCCAGGTCTAGGTTGCAACCAAGTGTTTGGTTAGAGGCCTGTCTTGTGTACCTTTAAAAACATTTGAAAGCTTCTGAAGACAGGCTCAGAAGTCTCACTTTGGTAAATTTTTTGTTTAGTTTTGATCTGTGACTGAAAGCTTTATTTCAGCCTTTTTGGTTAATCAAACTTTCGATAGTTTAGTTTTGGTAAACTTCATCTCAAACTTCATTATATTGGAGACCATTCATGTTTCATCTGATTGTTGTTTTTTTTTTCATTTATTAGAAATTATCTCTTGTAAACCTCAACTTATGGTAGTTTGTACTAGTTTTAGTACAGTCCTTTAGTTCTCCTTTGTCAAAGCCTAAAAACGACAAAACAAATCGCTTTTTATCTTAAAAACCACCTACATTTGGTTTAATGATACTTTCCCTGGCTGAGCTGGGTTGTAACTATTGGTTAGTATTTCTATTTTATATTTTGCACAGCTTGGTAGTTTGGTGCAGTTAAAAAAGTTTGTCTCTTGTTTGCGGAGAGTATTGTTTTTGTCTGTGGGTATTTTTTGTTTTTTGGTTCTTTGAACTGTTTCAAGTTCTGATTATCTTATAATTTTAGTTAATCTATTCCTGGTTTTATAATGCCCTCCTTGGTTAACTTTGCACTTGTACTTTTTTTTTTCTTTTCTTTTGTAGAGGCTGTTTCTTGTGTAATTCCACAGGGCCCCTTGTGTTTTCAAGAGGGCTTAAAAACAAGATTTGGAAATCTGACAAAGATTTGTGCCTAAGGAATATTATTCTACAAATGTATGTTTTTTATTAATGCATTCACAAACCACAAAGGCCCTCCGGATTTCGCACTCAAAAGTTTATCTGTGAAATCTATTTTAAAATTCTGTTTAAAATTTGAAAAGAATCAAATTAAGTCTGTTCCAGCACCTTTAGGATTAATAATGGAAAGGCACAATACCGTACTAAGGAGATATTTAGGTTGTCACTCCAATTTACAGACCCATAGTGGTGCAATCTAACCAATGAAGAAAACTGCAGCACAAAGGAGGAGGCAGATAGCATCATCAGAAGCCCGGACAGTAGAATCACCCTAAGTTCTCACCTGCTAAAGTGAACAACAGTTAGTGGTACGCTGTCAAACGAAAAAACTGTGTGGCGGTTGACCAGTGACTGGAGATAAACTGCTACGAGCAGCCAATACAACAAACAAAACTAAACAAATGAATTACTGACAAAGAAAAGGAGCACAGAGCAAAGCAAGGGGATTTTTGCAGCCTGCACTGGAGAAGGGTTATGGTTGTTACATGGTAAAAAGGTTATAGTCCCAGAAACAAAACTTCAAATAGAATTCGAAAGGATGTAATAGAGCAGATAGAGTGATAACTATCTAGCTTTCAATTATTTATTTGAATGATCCTTTCTTTGGGAGGGCAGTGACACTACAACAAAATACTTCTCTAATCAATGCAGTGTGAAACTTATGCATTCAGGCTCAAACGCAAATAATTTAAACTGCTCAGGTTCCCAGTATTGACTGGGCTTTAGTATAGTTTTCAGACTAAAGGACACTGGATCAGTGTTATCATCAATCTTTGGATGTTTTGAGTTTTTTTTTTCTTTGTTGGCAGTTTTTCTTTGTTGCCAGTGGTACAGGTGCATTGCAAGTATTTGGAATATTAAAGACATAGGACTTCCTCCAATTTCCTCAACTTCACTTCAAATTGGCAGGTATATTGTTGAAATCTAGGCACAAATATGTTTCCCAATAGGAAAATGATCCTAAATACAAAAAGGGTTTTGGAATGGATAAGACCAGCCAACATTAAGCTTCATAAATAGCTTTTTTAAAGTCAGCAGCACTGTAAAAAAGTTCATGAACTACGAGAGAAAGCCAAGTGTGTTCCAGAACACCCGCTAACTTAAATGAATCCTACCAATTTCTCAAAGAGAAGTAGTTAAATATCCAGCCAGAATTGTGCTGGAAGCTTGCTGATAACTAAAAAAGGACGCGGTTAAGAAACATTTTTAATAAACTTGGTGAAGTTGTATGAAGAAATTTGAGACTGTAGGTATGGTTTTGACTGTCTTTATTACAAAATAAAACACAAAACAATAAAAAATGTAGCATCCTGGTCTTGTTTTTAAAATTTCTTGAATTTATTAATTTCACTCTGAAGAAAATAGTTCAAATAAGTCATCAAAAAAACCCAAATCAATATTGAATTTGAGTATATGTAAACAGGTTGGCAGGTCATTTAAACTAAGTGGCTGGGTGTATCACCCAGCACCTACGGCAAATGCATTAGTAAAGTACACAAGATCCATTGGCCTAACTCTGTAAAGTTGCTCCTCCAATACTCATTAGAATAATTGCCTAAGTGATTTATACAAAGGTATCTGCTGCTTAGACAGCAAAACAGACAAAACAGAATGGAACAATGTTTAAGAAGAAAAGGAGCTTATCAAAGATGTACATTAATAGAGGAACTCCAGTGGAGTGTCAACAAGGAAGCTACTTCTACCTGACGAAATTTCTGTATGCAGTATATATACAGTGTTCCAGTATATTTACCTTGAAGCAACTTCAGGAATGTGGTGCACTGAAGAAAAAACTGCCCAAGTCATGTCAGGTTGCTGCTTTGCTGTGATGAAGAGGAAAATAAAAAGGGCTCTGAATTTGGCTTGCATCTGTCATGGACTTGCCTGAAAACATCAGAGCACACTGAATTCTGGCAGTGTAGTGAATAACAATAATGCTTCTTACTGTGTTTACCACACGCACTGTTTTTTTTCTAATAGGGCCATTGCTTGCATCATTGCAAGTTGATTATGTAGAGTTGTGCTTGTACAAAGTCATACAATTACAGTGAAAAGAGTTCCTTTGTCCTCTCTTAAAACATCTAGAGACAACTCTCACAATCCTTGTGTAATATCCACATTTCAAAATATCAGAAGCATGGTTGCATAATATGGTAATATCTACTTCAAATATAGTTCCTTGAAAAAGTATTAACATCCTTTGAACTTTTTCATATTTTGTCAAGTAAACATATTTTAATGGGATGTCATGTTATAGATCAACAACTCTGACCAGCTCCCCCATGCTGCTGAAATAACAAATTGCAAAGTATGATGCGGCCGCGTCCATGTTTTGTAGTGGGTATTGTGTGCTTCGGATGTTTTCTCCCTAAGGCATTTTGCATGGAGGCCAGAAGCTAATTTTGGGGTTTATCTGACCAGGGCACCTTCTTTCACATCTTTCCCTTCAGTAATCTGTGGCAAACTCTTAACAGGAGTTCTTCTGGGTTTTTCAACTATGACTTTGGCCCTACCACAAAATGGCCTGATTTTTGAAGTGCAGTCCTGTCAACAGGTTTTCATTGCCTCAGCTGTGGATCTCTGCACCTCCACCATAGTCACCATGGGCCTCTTGGGTGCTTCCCTGATTAATGCTCTTATTTCTCACTCATCAGTTTAGGTCTCTTGGCAGGTTGAAAGTTCCATTTTCAAGTGAATGATTGAACAGAGTTGCTAACCTGTCTTGTACACACCTCTAAAGCCTTTAAGGAACCTTTTCTTTACTGAGAATAACAGACAGGTGGACTGTGTTTATGAAGTTGGTGACTTCCTAATGTGATTAGTTGCACTGAATTTTATTTAGGGATCTCAAAGTAAAAGGGATATAGTACATATTTGCTTCAGAATACATGTTTACACCAAACAGCATAATTTCATTAGATTTTATAATTATGTACTACTTTGTATTTGTTTCACAAAAACTCCCAATGAAATATTTTCAAGCTTGTGATTATTATGTGACAAAAGGTTAAAAAAGGTTCAAGAAGTATGCATATATTTATAAGGCACTGTAGACATGTCCACGTTTCCTATCTTTGCCTACTTTATGTCTTATGCTAGTTGTACTTTAGAATTTGTAGCTTTCCATTAAAAAAAAATATCTTTGTATCAAAACCTTTCAGGCGCTGTATTATATAATTATATATTTATATAATAAATGGGAGGGCAGAACATTGGTTCCACTTACAAACCAACTGAAGCACAAGGCAGCTATGTCCAATCATGGGAGGAGCAAATTAAAAGTGCATATTGCAGTGTAAAAATTTCATAGTCAAATTTATATGTAAAAATTGAAGGCAGCATGCGTGGAGCATTTTAATGCAGCTATTGAAGGGGATTAATATGTTGGGTAATTGCTGCCTCTCTTCTTTCTCTCTAAAGCCCTTTTTAATCAACAGTCAACTAATTACTAAATGTAGGGATGTTATAAATAAAAAGCTCTGGGATAGAAGAAGATGGTGGAGTGAGAGATAACAAAATGTGGTCATCCCTGCAGTCTAAACTGGATGATGCTACAAAACCATAAAGGATATCGGAAAAAGAGTTCTCTGTCCACCTTTGGGTTTCCTGAATTGTTAAAAATACTCAGTGAAAAGCATCAACTGAGTTTACTTTTAACCTTAAGAAAAACCATGTTTTATCCCCAAACATCTGCCACATTATTGATAAAATTTGCATCAATAATATGTAAAGCAGTCGTTTATTAAGGCTTTACGTCCTAATGACAATATAAAGACCAGTTTAGAACAGACCAGTTTAGATAGATTTTCTAAACATCAGGGCTTGTTAATCATTTTTTAAATATATTTAAACGTATCTACATATATTAGAAAAATATTTTTTCCTATAATCACCTGTTAATCACCTGTTCCTGTTCTGCTTTTTTAAGAAACCACCATCTGCTGCAAACTGCGCGCACACACACACACACACACAGCCTGCAAATATAGAATTTTTCCCACTATCTTTTTTAATGCTGGAGGAGGTAGACAAGAAGATGCGTTGTCCTTATTTTGTGGTAGAGTCGACAGAATGTAGGTTAAGAGGAGCAATTATTCTCTATTGTGTCCTGCTCATAGGTTCTGACATGGTATGAATTTAAACTGATGTACCTTGCCCTTCACATTTATTGTCATTCCTTATAAAGCTGTGTTAAAAGACTTAGAATAAATTAATAATTTATTGAAGTGGCTTTATCTCATACTAAAATTTTTTTTTTCTGTTTTTTTGTTGCTGTCATGTTTGTAGGATGTGCAGGATGCAAGTGCAGAAGCAGACTGTGGTTAAACTGAGTTATTTAATGAAGAACAACACAAGAACTTACAGAGTAATTCCAGGAGGGGCAGCTTGTGGAGTACAGGCAGAGTAATAGACAGTCACGGACAGTCTAACAGAGCAACGGAGAAGGATCCGGCACAGGGCAATGAAGGATCCGGCACAGGGCAATGACATCCAACAAGCTTATATACTGAGGGAAGAGTGGAAAATGATGTTGAATACAGGTTAGTTAATCAGGGGATAGTGTGGAGCAGCTGAAGCAGAAGGAAAGCAATGACACTGAGGGAAGGAGACTAGGTAACACAGAGGGAGCAGAACTAAAACACAAACTAAAAAGACTAACACTGAACTGATAAAATAAACTAGAATACACAGAGAGCAGAACACAAGGATAAACTAAGAAATTAAACACAAAGGCACACAAAAAACTATTATGGCAAATCCCTAATGGCAAAATTAACTATTGAATATGGGACATAAGAACATAATAAAAAGGGAAATTATGAAAACACAAACTCAAAAGAAAACCAAAACACAAACATCTGCGGATCATAACAGTTGTTATTTTCCGTTCAGTTTAAATATAGTTAAGTGTGTAAAAAAAATGCTATGCTAAAATTTCTTTATTTTACTTTTTTTTCCTAATTCATCAGTGTCAGGATTAGTGAAATCCCCAACCATTCATATAAAATACTGTTAGGGTTTGAAAACTTTTGTATTGTTTATCACTCATGTCTGTATAAAGTGCTCTTCCTTCCCAGGGAGAGGAGTGAGTTATGCTACTATCAGCAACATCTGGGGGCTGCTTGTACCAGTCCCCACTCCCTCTCTGTTTAAAAGCAAAACACATGCACCCTAACCTTCTGACCCCACACACACACAGACCACATATACAGCCCCCCTCATTATACACCCCCTAAAGCTTGGAATGTCTGTTGAACTGTGTGTGTGAACACACATATATAAATTAAAGAGAGATGGTGCCAACACTTTGTAGTTGCACCGCAGAGTGGGCTACCATCTTGCTGCCAAGATAACAGAGACTCATGTGTCCGTTCCTTTTGAGCTTGACTATTTGATAAATATCTCTAACATTGAATGGTCCTTGAGCCGGATATTGTAATCTAATTTTCTTATCTATCCTTTTACAGTGACCTGAGGATCCCAGGGGATCACCTGACGCCGAGGAAGCCTACTGGAGGTCTGCCCCAGGACGGTGGTCCAAAAGACCCGGTGAGGTGATGAATCGCATTGCGGGCCGGTAGATTATGATTTCACTCGACGCCTGGTTGACTCTTGGGTCCGAAAGGAGTCACTGAAGTCAGCTCAGAGGTGAGAAATTGTGTTGTAATAAGTACTTAAAACAGTCGTGGTAGTGTCTCGCCGTAAGGAGACAGCAATTGGATAGGTTCATTATTCCGCGGGAAGGGCCCCCCCCTTGCCCTTTCAAATAGCGATAAATTAGGTAGGATTCCACCGTAAGGGGATCAGAACAAGAAACGACTGGGTTGTTCCGCCGTAAGGGAACAGGATAATGTGGTTGGTAGCATTCCGCCGAAAGGGAATGAAATTAAGTGTTAAATTAACAAAAGAGCTCATAAAACAGGTTAGGTGGCCAAAGCAACTTTGTTGGGAAAAGTGGACTAGTCAAAGTACTAATTGAATGAATGTTTCGATATACATATTTGTGTGTTTGGAGGACTAAGCATTTGGAAGAATCATAGCAAGATTCTGCGCGGTTCCTGGTTTTATTTTTTACCTGAATAGAAAGACGTACTGGTGATATAGGAGATACAGGATGGGTTTTTCAACCCTGAAAATTAATACCGTCGCGGGGACTTTTAGCCGCAGTTGAAGGGCGTGTTAAGTCCTCACTTGATCTCATGCCAGTGAACTTCTGTTTTCAGGACATTCATAGTTTTGTAACATAATCTAATTTAAAAGGGAAAGAACAAAGCAAATTATAAAAACTTAGAAGGAGATGTAAAGTTTATGGAAAAATTATGTGAAGGGGGCCGGGAAATATGTAAACGATGGCATAAAAATAAGAATTTTTTCAGGTAACTTAATAACCAATGAAAATCCTAAAATTACAGGGGGATCTTAAACTGGAGATTATGCATTCAAAAGATCCAGAGACAGTAAAAAACCTTGCTAGATTATAATTTCAAAGGGGACCTCTCAGTCACTGCGTGCACACAGTTGATAAACAGATACTTAAAAAAAAAAGAAAAAGCAAGAGCAGCCTTTAAGTGACAGTTTTCAACAGGTGATGCTCATCCAGAAGGAAGACAGTGGGATTGCAGTGTTCCTAGGAAATGCAGCTCATTCATTAACAATAAATTTTTCTCCTATAAGTGGAAGTTTTGCTGACTAATCATAGGCTGGATCTATAAAAACATTTTATGTGCACAGACTAAATGAACAAGGTTCTGAACTGACCTTTTTATGAACCTCACTGACCTGACAATGATAACATGACACCAACAGACAACACTTTAAGGTGGACCCCACTAAGAACACCTTATTGATTTCTGGTGAATAAAAAAGAAAATTGAAGCATTCAAAACCAGACCTAGTGGAACAAAAAGGGGTTATGAGGACAGCAATGTGAATTTCTTAAGAATCATAGAAGTCAAATTATGTTCAATTTTTGGCAAAATTAACTATTTTTTTTTGATAAAATACTCTTAGGAAAAGTAAGTAGGTAGTGTGGAAATGTGTATGAATGGGAATGACTGATTTCATTGTGTAATGCATCTTTGAGGGACTAAACAGCGCTAATAAATGGTCTGATGTTCTGATGATCATTGCCAATTATATATATCTCAATTAGGTTTCAGAATCTTTTCTAAAAAATACAATCATAAAGATAGCAAAGGTTCTACCTGTATTGACAATACTGATAAACAGGTATTTATTCAGACTTTTATGTGGCCAAATCTTGTATTTATCTGTCCGTTTTTGTGAAATAAATGTCTGTTTCATGTTACGTAAAATTAGGGTATATGTGCACAATAGTTAAAGACTACGAGGGCAAGGCGTGACTAAATAATATCTTAGGTCAGTTTATTATGGTAAAAACAAAAGGATTTTAATGTTGTTGTTGATGTTTAGACTTTTTCCTAGTCAGTTAGAATTTTGATCAAATAGATTCAAATTTAACACAAGATGAAATTAACTTTAACATATTATTACGGAACTGGACTGAAAATAGAGAAAAATTGAGTTAATTGAAACAACTTTAGTTACTTGAAACTAAATACAAAGCTTACTGAGAACTGTAAGGCTGTATCTATAAAACTGGGTAGGACAAACTAAGATTATAAGATATAATATGCCCTTCATTTTTTGTGTTAATCATTCATATTTTTAATAAGAACTAAATCAAGCATTATTTAAAATAATAGCAACTACCAAACATAGTGATCTATTTTAAATGTAATAAGGCACTTGCTTTATAAAAATAAAATAAAATAAAATAAAGTCCCTAATAAAACAAAATTATGATTAAAAAAAAGAATAATAAGAATTTGGAAAAACAGAGGCTTTAAAAACCCTCTACAGGACAGCAAGACACAATGCGCTCATGGCTTTTACTTCTGCTTTCACAGTGCAAATATAACCTTACAAAGATGTAGTCCACTTAATTTAAGCACTCTCTACAACAGCAGAAGATGGAGAACCGCATCATGTAAACAAAAGTTGAAGCTCTCAAAAACTATTCTACAACATCACAAATTAATTTTTGTGGATGATTCAGCTTCTAAGATGAGTTGGGAAAAATAGAGTTGGTTATGCCTGTAACCACTGAAACTAAAAATTATAGTGAATCACAGGTCCATGCCCCATATCATTGTCTAGCACAGACTGCAGAGCTGTATGCTGTCATCAGAGCCTGTGAATTACATGAAGGAAAAATGCTAACCATCTACACATACAGCCAATATGTATTCAGTTCTGTTCACCATTTTGCCAATAATATGGAAAATAGAGGGTTCAAAGCCATCATCTGGAACCTAATTGACATTTTAATGCTAAACAGAACGTATATATACATTTAGAAAAATAAACAATAATTGCAAAAAAAAAATAATGATAATCTCTACACAACTGCAGCAACAGGACACACGGGAATGTTGTCAAAAATGATGGAAAGATACACCTGGTTGAATCCTGGTGATATGATTAATCTGGGTGTTCTACACCATACATTTTTCTGACATATGCAAATTATTGAACTGTCTATGGTTACAGGTGAACGAAATACTGTTTGTAGTGGTTATAGAGCTCTTCCAAATGGGTGAAATTGTGCACCAGCAAAACCACTGTGGATGCACTCACAGTGGCAAAGAGTTTAATGAACATTTTTCCCACATATGTATCCCACAAATCGTAAGATCAGATAATGAGAAATAATGTAATAGGAAACTGTGCTCTAAAGCATTAGGGTTTCAGTTAAAAACCATTGTTCTTCACCACTGTTGAGAATTAAAATCATGTACTTTCATGATATTAGTCTCAGTTCGCATGTATAACCATAAAACTGACACAAACATGTATTGTGAGCCATGAGAGGGAGAGGTCAGTGTCACAGCAGACTTCAGGTTGGAGTGAAATGGGTTAATCCCAGTGTCAGGATTCTCAGGATGTTCTCAGCAGCTGCAAGCAGTAAATGCTCTGTATGGCCACTAAAGCAATAAATGCCGACTTTTTGGGCCATGGTATAGATAATAAACTAAACCACAAGAGGGCTTGACTGATTTACAGCGCCAGACTGCATAATGGAGAGAGGCTCAGTTAGTAAGCTTTGAACGTGAAGGGTATAATATGTTCCATGGATCTGTGAGGAGGTAGACAACTCGTGTTAAGACAGACAGCCATGGCTTGCTGAAACCCGAGCTCTCTCTCAAGGCCTTTGGTAAACTTTCTTTCTGTTCTCTGATATCATTCTTTTGTATGGATTATGTTTAGGGTGAATTATGGACTTATCAAATTAAACTTGTGTAATCTTAATTCTCTGCTCTTCATCTGTTCTTTCTCATGACATCCGGACTGGGGGTGAGGGTGTATTTATATATGGGGGATATTGTTTCCCGACTCACACCACCCACAATCTGCGGGTTGGTTGAACGAACAAATGGAACAATAAAAAATTAGTTTAGTGTATGGAAGACCTTTTCCATGCCATCAGAAATGGATGACATAGGAACAAGCACAACAGGAAACCATCATTAGCTGAATGGATGAATAAAATGTTATATACAAAGGAAGTACAGATGTCCAGTGGTCTCTGCCGAGTATATCTGCTCCTATTCCACAGAACAACCTGAGACCTGGGCCTGATTAAGACACTCCATAGAAAGTATTTGGAGTGCCCCCTGGGAAAGGGCCATACCGAGTTC
Organism: Crenichthys baileyi; assembly: GCA_036173005.1. Lineage (NCBI taxonomy): Eukaryota > Metazoa > Chordata > Actinopteri > Cyprinodontiformes > Goodeidae > Crenichthys > Crenichthys baileyi. The sequence continues at coordinate 30,884 of JAHHUM010002463.1, forward strand.
TCCTGACCACACTGACAGCTCTTTTAAAAATCGCAGAGCAGAGAGACCATCCTGGATCCACAAGAGCTACTGTAAGCCAATATTACCATTACAGGAGCCAAACCAACCGACGGGTGGTAACAGGGGAAGACTGGCTACAAAGGGGGGGGCCCATAGGGCTCAGCATCTCAAACCGGTGAATAGAACAACTGACCTGTGCCCCAACTTAGTATGGCTTTTGTAACATGTCGAGACAGGACTGATAAGCTGAGCCTAATTCGGGTAGCAGGACTCGTTTCCGTGTTTTAAGGCAGATCCACAGGATACGACATCACATGAGAAGAGATGGACACCGACGGCTCTCATCTCAGACCCCTAAGAAAAGGAGGAAGACATCTGTTACTGCAGAACTATTGGTATCGTTATGTGTATGAAACAGCTAAAGCACAAAATAAAACAGATTGTTATCATGCCAGTTCATTCCCAGGGCCCTACAGTGTATGTGAGAAAGATGAATTTCACAGAAGCAGCATGTGCCTTTTCAATAGGACTCTGGTGGTATGCGAAGCGTACATATTTCATTTTCAGTCAGTCATCAGTCAGTCAGTCATTTTCTACCGCTTATTCCATAGTGGGTCGCGGGGGAGCTGGTGCCTATCTCCAGCAGTCTATGGGCGAAAGGCAGGGTACACCCTGGACAGGTCGCCAGTCCATCGCAGGGCAACACACAAACAACCATGCACACACTCATTCATACACCTAACAGGCATGTTAGGTGAGAACCGGTGAGAACCCACGCATGCACGGGGAAAAAAAAAAAAAAGTGCGAGACACATGCCAACTCCATGCCAGAAAGACCCGGTCTCTCTTTTTTGGAATCGAACCCAGGACCTTCTTGCTGCAAGGCAACAGTGCCACCAACTGCCGACATATTTTTTTTTTTTTCATTGTTCCCGGTCAAAACCTGACAGAAGGAGAAGGCATCCAAATGGTTGATAAGAACAAGGAAACGTGCACATATTTCATTGTTCCCAGTCAAAACCTGACAGAAGGATAAGGCATCCAAATGGTTGATAAGAACAAGGAAACGTACACATACTATAACAATTCTCTTGCATATGCATGTGACCCCAAGAAATGGCAGCCTCTGCACATCAGTAATAAGGGAAAACCCACACCATTCGAAGCACATGCCAACGGAAAAACATTCCACCACGATTGTTTGAGTAGACAAAAGGAAAATGATTATTCTATCTATGTGGGTAACACCACGCAGTGTGGAATGACATGGATCCCCAAGGATAATAACTACCAAAACGGAACATACTGGGGGGGGGGCGGACCGGGGAGTGAGCTTGTTATTTTTTTTTTTATCCCCCCTCTCTCTCTTTTTCTTTTTTATTTTTTTGTCTTATTTTTTTTTTTTTTTTTTTTTCCTTTTATGTGGGAATAACGCTTATTTCATACTACCCCCTCGAATTGGTATGGGTGTGTGCCCCCGTTTCACATCTGACCACACTTTAATACTCAGTAAGGTAACAATGATACCCACCTTCCCCAAAAGGCTAAAGAGAGACATAGAAATGAAACCACACGACCCTATCTGGGGAACTAATGTCCCGGATAAGCTTTGGCCCAGAAGGAGATAAAGTGACCCTATTTCCTTCCTTGGCTAGGTGTGGGTGAAACTAATGCTGCGTATGGAAAACTTTAAGCTACCGATTAGTGTGTTTTTGAATAACTCCATAATAGTAGAAGATGGCCAAAACATAGAAATGAACGCTATGCGAGCCATGTTTATGATATTCAGAAACCGCATGGCTTTGGATATTCTAACAGCATCAACGGGGCGGCGTGCGTTTTGCTGAACAACACTTGTTGCACATATATCCAGATAATTACATTCCTCAGATATAACAGGAGCACTGAATAACCTGCGTAACCTGCAAAACGTCATGACACCCCCACGACCACCCGACTCCAGCTCCTCTTGGTTACATTGGATGCTCCCAGGGGCATGAGGGATTGGGGGTAAGATTTTCTTACTCGCTGTAGCAGTATTCCTGATCATCCTGTGCATCTTGTCAATATGTACTATTCCATGCTGAAAATGTATGGTAAAAAGAATAGTGACTCAGTCAGTCACAGTCGCATATGCAGCATTGATTCAAGTGTGACAACACATTGACCCAAAAAACAGATGACTATGATTACATGTTGGTAAATAATATATTTTCAAAGCCTGAGTGTACTCATAATTGTACTTCATAAAATGACCTTATAGCAGAAAATCGAAAGAAATTGCTATAGAGTGAAATGAGAAAAGGTACAATGATGACCCAGGATAGAGATAAGTTGTTTAATTCTTTTACTTTTTATTACATTTGTTTTTCTGATTATTACATTGTTTTATTATTATACTCTACCATGGTTGGTGGTCGCCTAGGCGGAGGGGCCGTGTGAGTATTTTTCCCACAATATAATCTGCTTTCTGCCTGTGGGTTTTTTCGATCACACAGAGTGATTTCTTTTACATGTATCTAATCACGACTTTATTCATGATAAAAAAGGAGGGACTGTTAGGGTTTGAAAACTTTTGTATTGTTTATCACTCATGTCTGTATAAAGTGCTCTTCCTTCCCATGGAGAGGAGTGAGTTATGCAACTATCAGCAACATCTGGGGGCTGCTTGTACCAGTCCCCACTCCCTCTCTGTTTAAAAGCAAAACACATGCACCCTAACCCTTCTGACTTTTTTCATTGTTCCCGGTCAAAACCTGACAGAAGGAGAAGGCATCCAAATGGTTGATAAGAACAAGGAAACGTACACATATGCCTAAGTGTACTCATAATTGTACTTCATTGGGTTTTTTCGCTCACACAGAGTGATTTCTTTTACATGTATCTAATCAGGACTTTATTCGTGATAAAAAGGAGGGACTGTTAGGGTTTGAAAACTTTTTGTATTTGTTTATCACTCATGTCTGTATAAAGTGCCTCTTCCTTCCCAGGGAGAGGAGTGAGTTATGCTACTATCAGCAACATCTGGGGCCTGCTTGTACCAGTCCCCCACTCCCTCTCGGTTTTAAAGCAAAACACATGCACCCTAACCTTTCTGCCCCCCCAACACACACAAAAGACAAAAATACCCCCCCTAAGGGTTGGGAATGTCTGTTGAACTGTGTGTGTGAACCACATATATAAATAAAGAGAGATGGTGTCAACACTTTGTAGTTGCACCGCAGAGTGGGCTACCATCTTGCTGCAAGATTAACAGAGACTCATGTGTCGTTCCTTCTGAGCTTGACTACTTGATAATTAATACCTAACAAATACATTTAAAACAAACTTTATCCTATTATTTATTTATTTACTTTTACATTACTTATATTTAAATTTTTGTAGATTCTATGAACTTTTAAAATGTAACTCATGATTTTAAGCTTATCTAGAGTATAAGTATAAATTGACAAAGGGGAAAAATTGCCTGTGTGCTCCACTCTTCAAAATCCAAAAGACAACAGAACATGTCATCGGGGATATGTCCTGATGAAAAAAACTAAGAAAAATAGTTCCTTGCCTCAACTTGCCTATATCAACAGTCAGATCTATAATTAACTTTAAAATTAATGAAACTGTAACAAACAAGGATGAATGATGACCTATGTCTGGACAAAGTTGTCCTCTGTTTGTCTTACCATCACAAATGGCAACATGCAAAGCTTCTGCTCTGCATGTTGGCTACTGGGACTATAACAGGAACTGTGCATTCTCCTGGTGGGTCAGGTGTAAAACAAAAGGATGAATATGAACAGAAAAGCACAATTGCCCAAGATTGAGTATGGTGGATGATATGCAATAATTGGGACAGTATCCTTCCAAAGCAAAAGAGTAGATTTTAGTTAATCTGGTGGCCCCTACCACAAAAAAATAGAAATCCCAAACTGATTAAAATAGTACAGGTGGACCGAATGAAGCTAATTGCAAACAGACAGGAAAGAAATTCAAGGATACAAACTATTCGGTAAAACATAATTGTGTCTTTTAGCAGAAGAAATATCCAAAACAAACATCCAAATCATTACAGACATGGGTCACCAGACACAAAATCAACTTTCTTCCAATGCCACCTTAGTCCTCCGACCTAAATCCTACAGAAAATGGAGGAGGGTGGGAACAGCACAAAGATTCCTAAACCTCACTGTTTGAGAACTGCAGCAAGGTTTTAAAGGTGTGATTGTGCAGCTGAAGTACAAGATCAACTTCTTTCAGGGCCCTGTGTCTACACCTTTTCCTGGTCTTTATGTCCAGTGACAACCCATACATGTGATAAAGATAGACTGAATACATAAAATATCTAAAAAGTCTTAATTGACAGACAAACATAAATTAAAGGGAATAATAAAAAAGGAAAAAGTTAGCTGTTTTTGCCACATACTGATAATGTCTTGCTTACTGGACAGTCAAATGCACAAAAACTATGCGAATCAAAACCTCAGTGAAAATAATATAAGTCCTACTGAGCACTGAGGGAAATCCAGCAACCATATTGAAAATTCTGTCACATGCCTCAGTAATAGTAGATTTACAGTGAAAAGGTTTAGAGCTCATTAAATACAGTAAGCAACAAACAAGCACTGCTGGAGAAAAAATAATGTTCTGGTTACATGAAATCAGGAAAAACAGAGAATTATAGTTATTTTGAACCAGTTTTTATATTTAGTGACAAAACCTTCCAATACTACCACTCCAGCTTAATATTAAAGGACAACACATAATTCAGGATCTGTTAGTTTGGGCCCTGCTGTTCTTCTCCGGACCTTTGTTGTGTGTTTTTGCAGAGAAAATGTTAGTGGTCAGTGTTACAGAGCTAATGACACCTTAATTGTTTGTGTTTGTGCAAAGCAGCTAACATTTTCAACATTTTAAAATCTGGCTTTTTGTAAATTAACAATTTTAGTATGGGACATATTAACAGAAATAGTAAACGCATACACAATGTTAGCAGCAGAAACATCGCCATTAATCGTATTGTCCAAAAAGACAAAAAGCTAAACGCAGATTTCTATGGAAAGGAAAACAAAGAGAGGACATAAACGTAATGGTAACAATAGCTACAACAATGGTTCAGTTCAATTAAAGTCAGTTTTATTTACCTAGCGCCAATTCACAACACGTTATTTCAAGGCACTTTACAAAGTCAGTTCAATCGAATCATAAAGATTCCAATTGGGGTATATACATTCCAATTAATCCTAATTATCAAACAGTGCAGTCAGATTCAGATATTTATTCAAATTGGTTAAAAAGTTTTTCTATCTAAGGAATCCCATTAAATTGCATCAAGTCAGTGACTTGCAGCATTCACTCCTGAATAAGCAAGCGACAGTGGGCAGTCACTTGCATTGACTTTGCAGCAGTCCCTCATACAGAGCATGCATGTAGCAACAGTGGAGAGGAAAACTCCCTTTTAACAGGAAGAAGGAATTTTTTAAATTCCATTCTGGATTTAACAGGGAGCTAATAAAAAGAAGCGAAATGGAAAAAAATTCGAATCTCCTGCTGTGGCATTTTGGATCAGCTGACGACTTTTGTTGCATTCTGTGTACATCCTGATAGCAAAGAATTACAATAGTCCAGCCTTGAAGTAAAAAATGCATGGATTAGTTTTTCAGCGTCACTCCTGGACAGGATATTTCTAATTTTGGCAATATTCCGGAGGTGAAAGAAGGAAATCCAAGAAACTTGTTTAATATGGGATTTAAAGGACATGTCATGGTCAAAAATAACACCAAGGTTTTTTACTTCATTGCCAGAGGTCAATTTAATGCCATCCACATTAATTGATTGACTAAGCAGTTTCTTTTTCAAAGACTCTGACAAAAACCTCTGTCTTGTCTGAATTTAGAAACAGAAAATTTTAAGTCATCCAAGTTTTTATGTCTTCAAGACATGCCTGTAGTGTATCTAACTGGTTGGGCTCATCAGGATTTATGGATAAATAAAACTGATTATCATCAGCATAGCTGTGACAATTGACCCCATGCTGCCTGATATTTTCACGTATTGGAAGCATATACAGGGGTTGGACAATGAAACTGAAACACCTGTCATTTTAGTGTGGGAGGTTTCATGGCTAAATTGGACCAGCCTGGTAGCCAGTCGTCATTGATTGCACATTGCACCAGTAAGAGCAGAGTGTGAAGGTTCAATTAGCAGGATAAGAGCACAGTTTTGCTCAAAATATTGAAATGCACACAACATTATGGGTGACATACCAGAGTTCAAAAGAGGACAAATTGCTGGTGCATGTCTTGCTGGCGCATCTGTGACCAAGACAGCAAGTCTTTGTGATGTATCAAGAGCCACGGTATCCAGGGTAATGTCAGCATACCACCAAGAAGGACGAACCACATCCAACAGGATTAACTGTGGTCACAAGAGGAAGCTGTCTGAAAGGGATGTTAGGGTGCTAACCCGGATTGTATCCAAAAAACATAAAACCACGGCTGCCCAAATCCAGCAGAATTAAATGTGCACCTCAACTCTCCTGTTTCCACCAGAACTGTCCATCGGGAGCTCCACAGGGTCAATATACACGGCCGGGCTGCTATAGCCAAACCTTTGGTCACTCACGCCAATGCCAAACGTCGGTTTCAATGGTGCAAGGAGCGCACATCTTGGGCTGTGGACAATGTGAAACATGTATTGTTCTCTGATGAGTCCACCTTTACCGTTTTCCCCACATCCGGGAGAGTTACGGTGTGGAGAAGCCCCAAAGAAGCGTACCACCCAGACTGTTGCATGCGCCGAGTGTAGCATGGGGGTGGATCAGTGATGGTTTGGGCTGCCATATCATGGCATTCCCTTGGCCCAATACTTGTGCTAGATGGGCGCGTCACTGCCAAGGACTACCGAACCATTCTTGAGGACCATGTGCATCCAATGGTTCAAACATTGTATCCTGAAGACGGTGCCGTGTATCAGGATAACAATTCACCAATACAGACAGCAAGACTGGTGAAAGATTGTTTTGATGAACATGAAAGTGAAGTTGAACATCTCCCGTGGCACAGTCACCAGATCTAAATATTATTAAGCCACTTTGGGGTGTTTTGGAGGAGCGAGTCAGGAAACGTTTTCCTCCACCAGTATCACGTAGTGACCTGGCCACTATCCTGCAAGAAGAATGGCTTAAAATCCCTCTGACCACTGTGCAGGACTTGTATATGTCATTCCCAAGACGAATTGACGCTGTATTGGCCGCAAAAGGAGGCCCTACACCATACTAATAAATTATTGTGGTCTAAAACCAGGTGTTTCAGTTTCATTGTCCAACCCCTGTATATAGGAAAGAAATTTTGCCCAAGCACTCAACCCTGTGGTACTCCATAAGTAACCCTGGAGTTTGAAGATGATTTATCATTTACATGAACAAACTGGAATCTATCAGACAAATAAGATTTAAACCAGCATAGTGTTGTTCCCCTGATCCCTACAACATGTTCCAGCCATACTCAGTTAAATTAAACTCAAAGATTATTAAACAATGGTCAGACTGGGCAGGGTTATGAGGAAATATTATTATTTCTTTACACTCAATGCCATATGTCAGCACAAGGTCCAGAGAATGAAGACAAAAGTGGATAGGTTTGCTAGTGTTTAAACATAGCCAATTGAGTCTAAGAATACATTAAAGGCTATATTTAGGCACTTTCAGCATCAACATGAATGTTATAATCCCCTATTATAATGACCTTATCTGTATTTAAAACTAAATCAGATAAGTCTGAAAACGTATCTTAAAAATTGAGACTAAGAGCCTGGTGGACAAAACCAAACAACAAACAGAAGTGGTTTTAGTGCTTTGCAATTTGGATGAGATAAATGATTGTCACAAATCAAGTCATTAACTAACAAAGTGTTATGCCTTCTGTTCAATAGGCCACATTTAACTGTTTTATTTTTCTTTTCATTCTGAGTTGTGTTTATTTTTATAGGATATTCATGGTTTCCTACTTTTAGATTCTTTTTTTAATATATTCAGTTTTGACCGTGGGTGAAACACTGTCTTAAGAGGGTAATGGGTGGGTAGCTGTCAAGTTCGGTGTAATGGAGGACCCTGGAATGCAGACAAGCAGGAAGCATAGGTGGTGAGTACACTGATTTAATAAATGAAACTCACTTCAGCAGGTGGTGGCAAAACAGACATGGACAGTCAGACAAGACAGGCTTGGCATAAACTTGCCATGAATAGAGATAATGACAGAGTGAAGAGATCTGTAATGTTTCCGTGAAGAATGAACAGAATGAAGGTGAATGAATGGAGCATGATACAAGTGAAAAACAAAACTGATTAACACGGTACAGGTGGACCGAATGAAGCTAATTGCAAACAGACAGGAGAGAAACAAAACGTGGCTGGATCAAAACAGAAATTCAAGGATACAAACTAATCGGGAAAACATAATGTACAGAACATGAACTAGAAAACAACCCAAACAACCCAAACAAAAACACCCTCAAATCATGACAGTAGCAGTACTGAAGCTGCAGAGCGGGGTGTTAAACTACCACCCTGCTTCATGTTCTGAACCCTGGGTTGTCAGAGTTTTGGAGAACTAATAAATTTGGCCAAATTCCTAGAAAGAAGAGCTGCTCTTTTCAAAGTGATGCATGTGAGGGATGTATGTCGTCTCTCCGAATCAGATCAGGTTTTCCTTAAAATGTTTGCCGATTGTCAGTGTAACCCACATCGTTTTTAGGACACCACCTAGACAGCCAGGGGTCAAATGACAGCATGCGGCTGAACAAGTAGCCACTGGTCAGATCAGGGAGGGTACCAGAGAAAATTACGGAGTCTGACACTGTTTTGACAAACTTACACACTGAAGCAACACTAACTTTGGTGACCTCCGGGTAACCGGGTATAATTACTGCTATCGTGAAGAAAAATCTTACTGTATTCACGCTTATCCTTAGCGAGCAGTTTTGAGTAGAAACAAAAGATGGGTTGGTGGTGACCAGTGGGCTGGGATCTAGAACTATGCTTTCTACGTACCGTCATCCAGCCGGCCAGAGGTCCAGGCTGCAAGGGCTCTGCTGAGGGACTGCTATAGGGAGCTACCCTCGGTGGCTCTGCACTGGCCAAGGGCCTCGGCTATCTGGTGGTTTTTCAACAGCGCGGTGTTGGGCCTCGAATTCCAACACCCTCGCTTCCAAAGTTACAAAAATGCAACATTTATCACATGTACCATTATCACTAAAGGAGGCAAAGGAGTAACTGAACGTCTGACACAGAGAGGAGGAAACTCAAAGAGAGATGGAGAAACAACAGAATGGGTAGCCATGGTGAAGCTAATGCTTTGTTAGCAACCCCTTACCAGTATAAGAGACACCACGTGGAACATGGAGGGTCCCCAGACATTAAGTGTAGCAACAGAAAATATGTGTTTTAACGTGCTTATGTGTTAGAATAAATCAAATATGTCACAGTAAAGAGAAATCTGATCAAATTGAGAGAGCCTTCACATACCAAACAATCCACCGAGTTCAACAGTGAAAACAGGAAGTGACGCAATATGCCTTACCACGCTCCTTCAGTCAATGGTTGATTTCATTCAGGAAAGAGACAGCACAGATGCATTGGAGCAGGCATAGTTTCTATGGAAAGAAAAATATCTACCACTGTCCTGCTAAAGTTCTCCAGGCATTTCTTTATCATATGGAATAGTGTTAGAATGTCATAATATTAGAATGTCATAGTAATTAATTTACACTTCACTGAAGAAAATAAACCCAGTTCCTTATAACTTTACTGGGTTTACTCAAATTATGAATATTATGTATTGCATTTCTTCCAATTAAACAATGACAATGTTATACTCATACCTTTACCCTTCACAAGCATTTGATCCTTTTCAGTTTTATGCGCACCAAAATACATCATTATGCACAATGAGCTCATACACAACAATGTAAAAGAGTCATGTCAAGCTAGAAAGGACTTTTACAAAGGTGTGCATGGGAATTTTTGGGAAGATAGGGCGGTTGTGCATCGCTCATTAGTTTGTCAGGTACCGTATTCCTGCAGGCCAGTGGCAGCCGCCGCATGCATTGCTAAGTGAAGCGCTGACAGCTGTGACATCAAATCACTACTTGAAAGCATAGCTTATCGCTGCGACACTCTGTCATCATAAAAAGGGGACTGAACCTGCTAGTGTCTGTGCAACAAGCCTCATATCATGACAGCCAGTTGCACCAATCTGAAGCATAAAAGGAGTAGGTGGCAGGTGGGGGCTAAAGGATCAGTGGCAGTGCGAGAGGGGACAGGAGAATGAGAGGGGAGATACACTGGGGAAAAGGAATAGAGTATGTGAGAAATGGTAGAAAAGGGAAGTTTGAAATATGGCATAAAAATGAAAAAAGAAATACATGAGATAACGTCTAATTTAACAGACCAATTTTTGCTCCAGTTAAAAATAATAGGCAGTTTTGATTTTGAGAAGAATGGGACCAACATGGTATGACAGTCAGACATTTTGTTTGATTAGCTGCTTAGGCAGGCTTTCAAAAAGACCTGGCTGTGCTCTGGTAAACACAGAGCATACTGAGGTCTAATCTCACCAGAAACAGCCAGATGGCTGCAGATGATAGCTGTTTTGTTAAATGCCCTAAACAGAGATGTATCACTTTACATCATGACACTGATGTCTATAATTCTTCTTCTAAAAGAAAAGTGACAGAAATGGGTTCTTCTGAAACAAAAGACATGGACTCCAGAGAGGAAAACTTTCATCCTGATCCAGAAAAGTGAAATGTGTGTACAATGTATATTTATGTCCTGCTGTTTTGTTTTTTTTTTTTACATTTAAGTCTTAAATAGAGTCAGCTTGAACAAAAATGACAAGCTTAGCCTCATGTTTAGGCCTTCGGTCTATCTTATCCTCTTGTATCACAGGGAATCATGAGGATGACCTGTCTGAATAGTTACAGAACAGCAGGCAGTCCCTGCAATAGTACACCCTTGAGTGTTTTGCAGACTTTACTCTAAGTTCCAGCAGGCCACATGCTGAGTTTATTCAGCCAATCCAAATGGTGCCCACAGTTTTAAAGGAGAGGATAAGACTTCCTCAGTTAACAGGACTTTCTTTTTTTTGTGTGTGACAATTCAATTCTCTAGAAAATTCTATGTGTCAGCATAGGCGGAATTAACAGCGGGGTGGGGAGGACGCATCACGAATTGTAGATTTGGCCTACCTCCAATGAATCATTAGAGGAACCTATATTATTCAATAATACAAAAATAAAAACGCATAAAAGGAAACCTGCCATTCATCTAGGCAAATGATGCATTTATAATGATGCAATGATGCATTTATATGCATTTAAATGATAATAAATATTTCTATAATATTTAATCCCCTAAGCGATATGTTTTCAAAAACTTTCTACATCCGAAAGGGCAGGAAGGGGTCGAGCATTGGAAGCTGCAGAGCACTGCATGGTGTGTGAGAGAACAGAGACTGAAAGGAGGGAAAGGAGAGAGCAGAGCAATTGACAGCAGATAGAGAAAGAAAGATAGTGAAAAACTGCAAAAGCACACAAAATGTTGAAACAATTCTTGAATATGATAATATGATGTGAGGTAGTGTAGAACAAGTGTTAAAAAAGGTGTTAGGTAGACAGCATCAGCAGACATTTTGAGCTACTTCCTTGTGGAGTTTATTCACAGACATCTTAATTTTGTTAAGAAGAAATACATTCTTGTCTCTCACAAATTTCCATTTTCACCTCCTGGGCCCGTATTTACAAAGATTCTCCGAGTCCTCTCAGAGAGCTCCTAATTTAGCCAAAAAACGTTCTGCCAAAGAGTCCTAGCTTAAGAGTGATTCACTTCGCTGCTGGGAATAACTCTAAGCAAGGAGATGACAGAAATTCCTATCTTAGCGAGTAGGTGTGGTTGACCCTGCTAGGTGTGATACTTTCTTCTAAGAGCTGTGATTGGTTGTTGCAAAAAACCAACCAAAAAAACAAATAAAAAACAAATGCGCTCCTACTAATCAGTGGAGAGAATGTAACCGATGATGTAAACCATGATGATAAAATTTTGCAGGATTAAATTAATTATCACACACCATTCATTTTTGAATGTAGCTTATTTATTTGCTCATCATTATTTTGATTTGCTAGTTATTATGTTTACTCGCCATGCTGGTCGTTTTCATACTGCATTTATTTCATACTAAGTAATTTCACATTAATAGTCTGCATTTTACTGTGACCTCCTTCTATAGTGAGGTTTAGTTTGGTAAAATTACCAAAAAAATGGAGAAATAAAGGTGGACAAAACGGAACTGAACAGAGGAGCAGAGCATGTTTGTGGAGAAGAAAAGAGGAATGCTGAAAGGTGGTTCTCTTCTCTTTTCCAATGGTTATAATCAGTCTAACAGAGAGAGGTATCCCAATCCTTGTGGTTTTTAGTATAACAATGGCCATCAGTGGGCTCTAGATGGACAAACTTTATCAGTTTATTATTTTACTTAGTGCCCCTACACGTGGCCCGTTCTGGGGTGGCTGGGCTCTGGCAATCGGTGGTTTGGTCTGGCCTCCCCGGCGGCCCCGCGCCGTTCCGGATCCTTTGTGGGGTGCCTTGAGACAACATTGTTGTAAATAAGCGCTATATAAATACATAAACTGAACTGAAACTATCTCTGTAGTTATTCTGCTATAGGCTTTGGCTGCTGGAGGACATAATGACCAATTTCACCCTCTTCGCTGCATTCTCACACTACTCTCCAACTTAGCATTATTTGCTGTTATTTCAGTTTTTAACTTCTTGTTCTCTCTTTTTTCTCTTCCTAGAAGCTACACCTGGCCTGACTCTGTGTCTACCTGTGACACCTTTCTGGAGAGGGGCATCGTCCAAGCTTCTGCTGGCAACAACTTAATGCTCACCTTCTACAGATGATCCACATGGCCCTGTCTTTCAGTGTTTAACCCGTTCTCTCTCCTAGATATAGCAATTGACTGAGCTTTTACTGTGACTATGTGCTTTCTTTCAGACTATATCCTTGAAAACTGGCTCAAAGTTTATCTGTTCTTTCTTTCTAGGTGAAACGGCTAAAGGAGCTACATCCATTAACATTTACTTTTCCTTCCCATAGAAAGTACTCCTGGATCAGTGCTTCTTTGTTCTCTTTGTGTCTCTGCTCTGTTTTCTCAAACCCCCAGTCGGTCGTGGCAGATGGCTGTTCACACTGAGCCTGGTTCTACTGGAGGTTTCTTCCTGCTAAAAGGGAGTTTTTCCTCTCCACTGTCGCTACATGCATGCTCAGTATGAGGGATTGCTGTAAAGACAACGCCACTGACTGTCCACTGTCTCTACATGCTCATCTGGGAGGAGGGAATGCTGCAAGTCACTGACTGGTTGCAATCTGCTGGGTTTCCTTAGATAGAAAAACGTTTTATCCAATTTGAATAAATAACTAACTCTGACTGCACTGTTCAATGGTTAGGATTAATTGGAATGTATGTACCTGACTTTTGTGAAGTGCCTTGAGACAACATGTGTTGTGAATTGGCGCTATATAAATAAACTGAATTGAATTGGTACCTGCTGCAATCAGAAGCTAGAGAGGAGATTGCAGCACAGCAGAGAACTTCTCTACTGACGTGGAGCATTGTATATGACCATTTGGGCTTAAACTACTGACATCATCATGTACAATACAACAAATACTTATTCACCTTAGTTACATCTTCCTTCTATGTATATGGAGCTTAGATTCTTCTATTTTATCTTGTCTGGAATTTGTATTTATATATATATATATATCTATTTTATTCTGATTTCTTTTCAGATTTTTTTCCAAACTTAGTTTTTGAAAGCATTTTGCAGTCTGTAAATATTTAAATAATTCTGTAGAATATTGTTTGTAATTTTTTATTAATGGTGATTTATTATTGTTTCTATTATTTATTGGTTCTTCCTGATATCACTTTACTAGATGTACACCTTTAATCTGTCCTGCCACTAAAACTATTTAAATTTCCTTTTAGGGGGTTAATCTTATCTCCATATTAATAATTGTATGAGGGTTTTAGAAGTTTGGTGCTCATTTACTCGACTGATTAGGGGGTGGAAACCTGTGCGCTTGAGTCAGTAGCATTTTTTTAATTTGCTGTTGTTCATTGTTTGGAGAATATCTCTCCTTTCCCTATTTCTTTCCGTCATTTTGCCTGCTTATCTTGCTCATCTTAACCGGGGGTCTGGGCCGGGGGCGTAAGGGTTCGGGCACTAGTGCCCGCACTAGTCTGGGCTGGTGCTGGGGTGGCCTGCCTGTCTCCATCCTGGAATGAAGTGGACCACCTCCTGGGTCTGGGGGCTGATTGCCCTGCTGGGCTATCTGCTGGACCTGGGAGTATATTATATGAATGGGGAGTGAGTGTACAATGTCCATTGTTGTGTGTCTCATTGGGTGTGTGGCTGTGAGTGTTTTATGTGTATGCATGAGAGTGGGAATGTGTGATTATTACTGTTTTTGTGTCAGGTTGGTTTTTGGGCTGCTCCCTCTCCTGGATCAGCATAGAGCTTCCATCAAAAATGTTGACAGATCATCCTACCTGAGCTTTGGATCTCTGCAGCTCCTTCAGATTTATTATGGGCTCCTGGTTGCTTATTTAGAATAATGTTGCTAAGCTCGTCATTGCCATTGGTTCTGAAGTGTGTGTATGTGTGTGTGTGCTTCTCTGACTTTCAACTGATCCTCTGGTTTGGGTGTGGTTAGGATGGCTGCAGCACTCACAACTCCTGACAGCAATCATCTGATTGGCATCTGATCTCCGGATGTTGTTCTGAAAATTAATCACAAACATGAAGGTTGAGTGGTTATGTTAACAGTTGTGTCATATTCTTTCCATTTATCGATAGAGACTAAACCGTGCTTTGTGGGATATTTAAAGCTTGGGATATTTTTTTAAACTTACCCCTGCTTCAATTGGAAATTGATTGCACTGGACTTTATTCAGTAGTATCAGAGTAAATAGGGGAATGCAAATGCACACCACACTTTTCAGATGTTATTTGTAGCTAACAGAAATTTGGAAATCCATGTATTCTAATCATTGGTCTTCACTGTGATGTTTTACTTTGTTTTGTTGTATCCAATAAAGTCCTTTTTAGAATATACTATTATACTAATATACGATTATAAATACCTTAGTCCACTGTGATGTAATAAAAAATTTGATTTTTCATCATGACCATTGATCCACTTACAGCTCAACATATTTGAAGCCAAGCATGCTCTAACTAAAATCCAGAGGAGGATTTCACAGCCAATTGATGTCATCCTCTTCATAATGTCCCTGGCTGAGTGCTGACAGAGCTGCAATAATTCAAAGCAATCACAAGAAGATATGAGAAAGACTTTGCAGTAAATCCCAGCTGGATCATAAATGTATGGCATCTAAATGCATCTGCGCACTCTACCTGTCCTACTATCTGCCACCTGTGGTAGTCAAGAGAGCTGTTTTTACTAAGGCTTAAACACCTGCAAACAGACAAATCACAAGCAAACACAGGGAACATCTTAATCAATCTAGCTGCAGAGCAGTGTCAATATATGCAACATGTGCAAAAGGAGAAGTTTGCAGCAAAAGCCTAAGCATTTAAGAGTTTAGAAATATGCTGCAATCAACCCAGATGGCACTGACTACACCTGACCCCTTTTTGTTAACCAAAATTTGACAGTGGAATGTAAAATAATCTATCAATGCTGTATAACCAAACGACCTATAAACAACAGCAATTAATTCAAGACCTGCATTAATTTGCAACACAAACGTGACCACAAAATCCAAAAATACTGTCACAGACCAGCCTGTTTGTTGTCTCATGGGATTTCATTGTGGTGTGTTACGAATATAGAAATTAATATTATTTGGCTATGGATTGTTTGAACATGCCGATAAACACGCCACCACCCTCACACGTGTACTGCTAATGAGCACCAATATAACAGAAAAAACACAACTGAGACCCAGATATCATAACAATAACCCAGTAATAATATTCCTTAATCTCACTCTATAAGGATGTTAAAAACTAAAAGTTAAACTGATGGTATGAATTTGATTAATTAAGCCATTTCATACAGCATTGAAATGTCATACTCAGATGGTCAGTTGATCCTTAAATATAAAAAAAAAAACACAAGAAAAAAAGAAAGCTGAACACTTTGAATTGCAGTCCCTGATCTCAGTACATACAGTATTCAGAATGGGAGCACAACAAAAGTGATAAACATACAGTACTTCAAAGATGTGACAGGACTTGATGTTACACAATCTCCTATTCATTTCCTCAGGCTTAGGTCCCCATAATACACGTTTTTCAATACACTGGTCTGCATGGTAAGGTGACTTGACCATTTTTTTCAGTGTTTTCTCAATGTGTAATGGAGTTTAACGAAAATTCAGAATGAAAGACTCACCCTCGCCGTCTCACCGTCCAATGACTTCCCTGTACGTCTCCTGGCCTTCCAATCAGCATCCTGTCCGCCTGATTCATCATCCAATCACCTTCCGACGCCTTGTGTTTAAAGGACCTTCGGCTGTGTTCCTCCTCGCTTGTCAGCTGAGCTCATCTACGACTCCGACGCCTCCTCGCACTGTTCGTAACGGACTCTCATAATCCTTCCTCCCCTACCACTCGTAGGAGCGCTCACCTCGCTACTTGGCTCATTTCTTCCTTGTCTCAGCTCTGGGCAAGTGGAAAGCGCATCAACAATTCCTACACTTCTCCTGCTAAGGTCGCCGAGGTAGCCCTGCCTCCTCACCGGCTCCCGCCGTTGCGTTACCCGGCCTCGTTTCTCTAGCAGTTTCTCCTTCCATCTTAATCCCTCAAACCAATCATCCTACAAATTTCCCTGCTTCATTCATCTCGTTTATGGATTCTCTCCAGCGTTCCACGTCATCGCTTACTCACCTGCTCTGTGACTTCGCCGCCATCTCTGCCACATCAGCATTTCCTCTTTCCCTCTCCATAGTAGCTGCCTGCTCCTCGGCTCCTCCCACCGCCGTTCACCCTTGCTAACGCCTGGCCTAGCTTGTCTCTAGATAAGATGTATCACTCCACTCTCTTTTCTCTATCCTTTTCATTAATGGGCTCTTCAAACGTGCGGTGTTTCCCACGCCTCTTTTCATTCAGGCTGATCATTTACTCCCATGTATTTTACCTTCTCATTCAGGCTCAGCCCTTAATCCTACGGAGGCAGCTCATTGATCTGGTTTCTCTCATTTTTACCCTCTCCCGAGGCTATCTAAATGTATCACTTCCTCTGATAACTTTCTGCTTCGTTTAAATCATCTCCTCCCCGGCTTTCTGTCCGAACAACCGCACCCTGCTGCCGGTCAGACCTCTTGGAGTTTCTCCGGTCCTTGGACCTCAGAAGTGATCACACTCTCTAACACAGACTCATAAAGTAACGACTCTCAAACAGCTTCTAACTTTCTGCTCTTTTATTCTAAGTTAAGCAGAGGAATGATTATAGAGATCAGCGCTGAGGCTACTGTCGTGGATCATTGCTGTATGTGAAAGGTTGACAAAGAGCCCCGAAAGAAGGTCACATGTGGGCTTTTATCTGGCACTCCAAAGCAATATATGTGCACTTCCCTAGTGTTTATCAGTGGATTATGTGTCACCATTGCAGTGTCTGTCTGATAGGTCGTGTAGTAGCTGGTGTCCATTTTTAATCTAAGTGTGCTGTGGCATTTTAATCAATCAGTTATCGGCTACTCCCTTTAAAAAACGGCCCCAGCCACAGGTCATTATGTCAAACCTTAGGCCATTTATCCCTGTATGTGTGTCGATGTGTATTATCTTTATAGGATGTATGGTCAAAATCAGCTATGCTTAATATTATTGAAGTTTCTCCCTAACATTTCTTAGGATCCTCTTTTGGCGCTCAGCCGTCTCTAGGCAATCAGAGTCACCAGCTCCATAGTTTCACCCGAGCATAGATAATTCAATACTTTCCGTCCCTCATCGTTGTCCTATTTCTAATATGGCTGCTCGTTTTTCATCAGCATCTCTGGGTCTTCTCAGCCTTAGCTGCTTCCACCCTCGCTCAATCAAGAGCCCGCTTAGACTTTGCTGTTCTTTCCACTGACAATTTATATTGCAGCCACCTTCTGGTTTCCAGCGGCTTTGCTTTGCTCTTCTCTTCCATTTCCAGAACTTCTGCACGGTCACAAAATGCCAGGCTTACTGCTCCAGTCTCCTTTCTAACTGGAACGGTATCTCCTTCTCTTCCAGCGTCGTCGTTCGCTCGGCTGACTCGTTTTAATTTTACAGTCTGTAGCGTCCCGGTTTAAAAGGTCTCTCAGCGGATGGTTCACAATCCTTTGGTTGAAAGAGCCTTGCATGTGATCACATTGTAAGATCTAAGGATATGAAGAATGAAAAACCTTTAATAACTCGATCTATATGCTGCTTTTAAACTCTTTACCTCATTACCTTTCCATACAAGACTTATTTATCTTAAATTATTACAACCGTTTTACAACCCAATTTCACCATATATTTATTAAACATCTCACCTCCCTATATTTCCCAGTGCCATGAAATGATATAAAATACATATTTCAACTGTCTGTGACTTTACTTAGTTTATGATATTGAACCTAATAAACTTTCGTGTTGCGATTAAGCGTGCATAACGTACTAAGAATATTGGCACCTTCTACTGAAAATCAAATAATTAATGTAACTTGGTATTCACGTTAAATAAGCTCAGCACATGACCTTGCTGCACTCCTTCTCTTCTGTTTGTTTTCCTTTTAAACACAGAGTTGTAAAGGAAGAGCCTGCGTCTGCTTCTTTGTGACTCTCAACAAAAAGGAAATTGTACTTGAGTGACAAATCTTTGTCCTCGACGCAGCATTATGAAGTCGTTTATGTACAGTCAATATTAGTATGTCATTTACACGGACGTAGCTCCGTTCGTAGGTTTTGGGGGGTTTCTCAGGGCAATTCATTTCCGATGTAAGGCTTCCTTTCTTCCCCAATCTGAATCCCCAGCTTTCTATGAGATCATCTCATCACTATAGCCTGCTGCATTTGGGCATTTCTGGAAGAAGCACATCACCGCTTTTCTGATAATGCAGCAGTGGTCAATCCCGTTAGTCAAAGCCGCTCGTCCTCTAAGGCATTATGCCTTACCTCCGGTGCATCCTGGCAAGTCATAACTTCGTCATTCCTGCCCATCTGTTCCAGGTTATTCTATTTAGTTCCTAGGTCTTCTGTTTCTCCCCATCAGTCTTCTTCGATTTCTCCTTTTAAAGTCCTAAGGTTGATTGAATCCATCTCTTCATCCTTGCTTATGTGAACCCGCATTCTATTATTTATCAGGTTTAACCTTTTTCTACTTTCAAATCCTTTTTCTTCGCATGCCCCATTTCTCACACTAGGAGCCCCATGTCCGCATCCTGGTTCCTCAAATATTATAGGTATGTCCCTGTTGGACCACTTGTTTGCTGAATATTGGACCATTTACACATTGCTGGACACCACCAGGCCTTCCGACATCATCGGCCATTTTGTATCCAGTATTGTCCGCCACTACAAATCCCAGTGGGCCCTGCGGCTGGTAGGGGACGTCCCAAGTCGTACGTCACAAGAGGTCTGACGTCACACGAGGTTATATATGGAAGGCGGACGCTTTAAACCTTGCTTTCAGCTGGGGACCTCGACACGGTTACCACGCAACTGGAGCAGCAACTCTGGAGACGAGATCCCGCGTGGACTTACATTCTCCCGTTGCCCAACGAAAAGAACGTTCATGACAGAAATTTCTGGAATAAGAAGGCCAGAAATTTCAACTTTACCGATCGAAGGTGTTAGTTTAACACGTAACCAAAAAAACCACAGAGTTTCAAGGAAACGGATCGCCACCTTGTTTTTTGTTCTAGTCGACTGCTGACGGTCAGATCATATTTTTCCCTTTTGCCAAGGAGGCCAAAGGACAAAGATTGACCGCTCTTCCTGAAGTTAACCGTGGACGCACGTTAACTTCCAACTTTCCCCCTCCTCCTCTCCGTCTCACGTTCGCAGCCCTGAAGGATGCCTGCACAAAGTAATACCCATGATTTCTTTATTAGGAGTAATCTGGGCAGGGAAGAGAGAGATAGGATTTTTAGTGCGATCATAATCGCCACTTATAGTCTGATGTTATCAAATTTTATTTGCATAAAACATTGTATTGAACTCTGATGTGCTGTATTGAGTGCTGAGGCCGCCATGTCTCACAAGTTTGTGTCTTTACCGTGCGAACACCGGAGCGCCGGTAATACTGGACTACGACAGTAACCTCATGGCTAAATTCACCATTTTCTTTGTTCCAACTTCACTGCTTGCTAACTTGCCGCCAAAAGGTTTATGACTCTTTGTCTAAGCTGAGTTTACAACTTTGCTTTGGGGATTTTATGACAGCCCATGTCCCGCTGGGCTACGCTTTCTGGCGGGCTGTTTTCAAACTCCGTTCAACACCACATTCCTTTGTCATATTACCACTTTTGCCATAACTCCTGGTTGATTCAATACACACACACTGCTGTTTTGCTTTATTTTGTTAGTTAGATATTTTACCCTTTTGTGTAGAACTTTGCATGTTTGAGTAGGTGAGGATTATTGAATCGGAGAGTTGATTGTATCAGGCTTATTGATTTAATAAATTTTCACATAGATAAAGAGAAGGCGTTTTGTGTTTATTTTGTGCAAGAGTGATTTGTCAGTCAAAATAAGGCAAAGTTCCCCACGTTTCGGCAGAAACGGTTGATTAAACAGTGACATTTAATAATTGTAATTATCAGAGGCCTTGAGCCATAATTACAACACCAGAGGACAGCTCTGGTTTCAATTCATACACGAGGATTTTGGTTAAGGAGTTAATTTTATCGAATTATGATTTTAATTATAATTCTTGATAAATATTCAATTAATCAATAATCTATAATTACAACATCCCCATTCAATGCATTACGCTCCATCCAGTTTTCATGCCATTCCTTCAGAATAGGAGCAGCCACTACTGCAGCGATCCAAGGTCTCTCCCTCAGCCGCTCTCCAGCATTGGGTCGTTAGTCTTCTTCATCCTTCTCTTCCTATGTTCGCCTGGATTTCCACTCCTTTCTATCTGCTAAATGTTTTATCAGCTCTCAGGTAAGAGCTCCCCACAATTCCTGGTGGTGGTTGGCCTTTATTCATCATTGGCTTTGTTCAATTGTCATTTTACTGTTTTGCAGGACTCTTCCCCTCAGCACCTGCCAGTCTTGTCTAATTTTCTCCCTCACTCTAGCTCACCTATGTTCTTCGAAAAGTACTTCTATTCGTTTCGCCCGTACTTTGGAGGCCGATTAGTCCTTGTCTTCTCATGCTTTCTGCAATTACTTTACTTATTTTCATGCATTTACCTTCACGTTCATTAATTACTAAACCCGACTCATAGATCTTTATTTTAACCTTATTTCTCAACTTCATCTGCATTTCTTTTATGCATTTTCAGCACTCCATAGGATTTCCTAAATTTCTTCATCTCTACCTATAATCACATTTTGCCAACACGGCATATCTATCACCTTGCTCTGCTATTCAAGCATCTATCATCATGCATTGCCAAGCGGCATGACTATCACCTTACTCTGCTCTCTAAGCTCTCATCAAGCGTTGCATCGCCTTGCATTGCCAACACGGCATATCTATCATCTTGCTCTGCTCTCAAGTTTGAAATAATCATCCATTGCCAAGCAGCATATCTATCACCTTACTCTGCTCTCTAAACTTTTCATCAAGTGTTGCATCGCCTGAACGGCATATCTATCATCTCCTGTGCTTCTCAATTATCTTCCTTATTTCATACCATATTTACAACTTGTCTTTTCTGATTTAATCTTTCCTGCGGCTTTCCCCTGTTTCATTTTCCTATTTCATCCCACTCTCCTTAGTACTCAATTAGGCCTCGTCACGTCCTCGACCTTATTTTGGGGGGAAGACATCTCTAAATATAAGCTTTACAATGTTCATCATAGCTCATATCATTCTCAACATTCATGTCTTCCTCCCAGGTCCGAGCGCCAAAGATATAATTATGTAATTTCACATCATTAAAACTTTTCTAATTGCCAACCCTCTCTTTGTGAGTCTTTTCAGATTGAAATATATGGTAGGCTATATATTGAAGCACCAAAAGTTTTAAATGGATGATAATCCTGGTGTGTTTTTAGTTTGCTTGAGATGTATTTAGTTTGTTTGATCACTGCAAAAATATTTTCCAGAAAAATAATTAAGCAACGCCATTTCATAATCCTGGAGTGGCCCTGTTTTTTAATTTTTTTTTATTTCTCAGTGCAGCAGTTTGATGTGGGTCGGGACCCTGTCAAGAAAAAAGGCAGGGAAAAAATAAAGAGTTTTGGTCGGATCATGCTGTTGTGACAACGAATCTGAAAATATTATTTAATATGTAATGTTAATATTTTATCAAATAATATTTCAGTCTGTTAAGGGTTGTCCTGTGAATACCAGCCCAGTAAGGCGGTGGTATTAGGACAAAATCGAAAAGTGTGAGCCAAGCTCTGACATTATTGAACAGCAAAACATATTTCAATCAACAAACTCTTTACCATGCTAAAACAATCCAACTAAACTACCAAGCAGAATTAAAGAATAGGGAAGACTAATGGGCTATGTATAATATAAACAAGTGGATTAAAGATGGTTGAAACCATGACAGAAAAAGTGATGCAACATTACCATGCAATGTTTATGTTTGAGAACCAAGGATTATCTTGAAGAATCTGGAAATTAAGTTAAGTTAGTCTTAGAACCAACTTAGGCAATAATCAGTACACCTTTAGACAACCATTCACAATGCAAAATCAAATAAAATATTATTTTAATAAAATAATGTTTTAAAGAATGATCTGCTGAATAAAACCAACCTTCTGGATGACTAATTTTCAACGGTGTCTCGTTTGCTGCCTTTATTTATTAAATAATATTTCAAGAAATATTAAGGACATGGTAAAATATTTAAGGAAATATTTTGGAAAAGATAGCCAAACCTTTCTGGAGAACTGGGGCTTAATTGTGTTTACTTAGTTATCAAGTTTAGTAAAATAATGTTTAGGGAAATATAATTTACTGGATTGAAAACTAACAACCTTTCTGGGTAAATTTTTTAGCAGGCAAGCACGCGTTCTTAGCTGTTAGCAGTTGAAGCTAACAAAAGAAGCTGATAGCTTAGCACCAGAATCAAACACACACCTTTAAAATACCGTCAATAAAAGGGTTAAAATGCATAAGCGCAGACAGTGCGTTATGATCAATCTTCTGTGTTTAAAATCACCCTTTAAATAAAGTTTGTCTTAACTTTAAAACACGCAAACACAGAACACAAAACTGAGCACGTGGTGAGCAGATAGCCTGCTAGCACCAAGATAGCTGAGTTAAACACAAACAAAACCAAACTTCATAAAATGAAAAACGTTTAGATTATTTCATTCTAAATCATTTCTATCACTCTGCCCAAACCCTAACCTCGTATAGACCGTGCTGAGGAGGAGTTGTCTGGGCGACGACAAAGTTTGAAGAAAGGCATCCACTGTGAACAAAAGATTAGCTTCAGCTAACCTCCGTAGCTGTTGAATGGGGGCGGCTCGCTCTGTCGGGCCGACCCAAAACTGCACGTTACCACGGTGATGCGGTCCCTGTTGACCTCCTTTCAGACCACGAAACTGCTTCACTCGGCGTCGTAGAGACAGCGTCTCTACAGGGAGCTCTGGAAACAGTTTGCTGTCTGGAGATCTCAGAGAGAAAGTCAAGCAACGCTTGTACCTTAATTACCCCGTTCATGAATGAATACCGGATACACGAACAGTAATTCATTCGTACTTAACTTTGTGCATATGATTGGTGATCGTATGACACTCTTGGATCCAGTTGAAGAGTTATGTCTGTTTGCCAGCAAAGAGACATTAGTGTGCTGTGTCCCTCCTGTCCCGATCATCACCGGCGTGAAAGAGATTGATTCCTTGGAAAGGGGGTGCTTTTATACAGGCAGTGGCATCATGGGAAGTTCGCTGTTACCCCTTTCCCTGGCTGTGCCGGAAGTAGGTTAAATTCAATTTATTTTGAAAGTTCCAGAAAAGTCTGTACCGCATTTTATGTTGTAACCATGGCTGTGGTCCCAACAATGCAGAAAAAAAACAATGAAATGGAAAAATATAACATGATGGGCAGTCCTACAGTAGTATTTTCTCATAAACCCCTATAGACATTTGATTTCATAATTCATAGCTTTTATTTGTTAAACAAAGTAACAGAGTTAGATAAAAAGTCTTTAATCATATGTAATGAAAGTACTGAAAGTACTCAAACGACATGAAGATATTTACAGATTCAGTTTTTTTTCAATTCATTTTTATTTATATAACGCCAATTCACAACACATGTTGTCTCAAGGCACTTCACAAAAGTCAGGTACATACATTTCACTTAGTCCTAACCATTGAACAGTGCAGTCAGATTCAGTTATTTATTCAAATTGGATAAAAAGCTTTTCTGTCTAAGGAAACCCAGCAGATTGCATCCAGTCAGTGACTTGCGGCATTACCTCCTCCCAGATGAGCATGTAGAGACAGTTGACAGTCACTGGCGTTGACTTTGCAGCAATCCCTCATACTGAGCATGCAAGTAGTGAAAGTGGAGAGGAAAAACTCCCTTTTAACAGGAAGAAACCTCCAGCAGAACCAGGCTCAGTGTGAGCGGCCATCTGCCACAACCGACTGGGGGTTAGAGAGAACAGAGCAGAGACACAAAGAGAACAAAGAAGCACTGATCCAGGAGTACTTTCTATGGGAAGGAAAAGTAAATGTTAATGGATGTAGCTCCTTTAGTCGTTTCACCCAGAAAGAAAGAACATATAAACTCCGAACCAGTTTTCAAGGTCAGAGTCTGAAAGAGAGCACTTATAATTAGTCACAGTAAAAGCAGTCAATCGCCATGTCTAGGAGAGAGAAAGGGTTAAACACTGAAAGACAGGACCATGTGGATCATCGGTAGAGGGTGAGCATTAAGTTGTTGCCAGCAGAAGCTCGGACGATGCCCCTCTCCAGAAGGGTGTGACAGGTAGACAGAGTCAGGCCAGGTGTAGCTTCTAGGAAGAGAAAAGAGAGAGAACAAAGTTAAAAGCTGAAATAACAGCAAATGTTGCAAAATTGTTGCAATTTTGCAAAAATGCTAAATTGGAGAGTGTGAGAATGTAGCGAAGAGGGAGAAAGTGGTCATTATGTCCTCCAGCAGCCTAAGCCTATGGCAGCATAACTACACAGAAGGTTTCAGTTCAGATTATTTAGTTAAACAGCGCTTACAGATGCATCTAGGATATTAGATGAGACGTATTTTAAGGAAAATCTGAGCGTAGCATAATCCAATTGAATTTTGAACAACCTAAAGATCTATATTTTGAGCTAGTGATGAACAATTACAAGTACACTAAAAGAATCCTTTCATTTAGTACCGTATCATAGGATGCGAATCAGATCCCAATTCAGTGTTGCCAGTTAATGACGTAACTGTTGGGCAGCTATTACTATTCATTGGACATGCAACTAAAACATCAAAAATATGTTCAGGGTGCAAGTAAAAGATTGCCTTTTTGTTTCTTTATGCTCATTGCAGAATCTCGCCTAGGTTCTGCTGTCCTGGGCATATCAAAACCAACTCTGGTTGTCTATTTTTGCAATGTGGTAACCAATTTTGCCCATTATTGTATGTGTGTATATGTTCATCAGTTTTGAATGATACAGTTGCTGAGGACATTGCTTTATTATTTGTGATTTGTAGATAAGATTATAAAAATACTTTCTACCATGATGCTGCTGTTGTTCATGGGATGTGAGAGTCTGTTAAAACTATAATTTAAAATTATGTACAATCCCAAGTCCTGCTGCCATCATTAATTCTTTTAAATGTTTTTACAAAATCTGCCCAGACCATTACCTTGAATTATCTCTCTGCCTGCCAGAATACATGTTTTTCATGCCATGGCTGCCACCAAGATTTAGCGCTGTACTTTCAGATGTGAGTAAGGTAACTTCCAGCGCATGTAATTTCTACCCTGTAATTCAACACAGGTTCTGAGAATCTCTTTGATCTTCTGTACACATTGCATGGGATTCTACTGGCTTCCTTTAGCAGTTAAAGTCACTCATGCTCGTCTGGAATTTAACACAATAGCCACCTGATTTTGCCGACTCTGGATTAGGAAGTTTTCCATTCCTCATAGTTTTATTGTAAAGTCAAGTTAAGAAAATCTTCATCTAATCTTGTTCCATCTTCAAAATTTCATTATGTTTTTCTAGAGGTTAAACTATCATTTATTTGACATTTATAATGATACCGGCTTTATACAGTATAACCATAAATGTATAATAAAGTATATATCTGTTTGTAATATTTATAATTAATCATTCTGGTCAATAGTCTTATCTGTATTTATCCCCCTTAAACTTGAACATTCTGCAATGTTAAAATCTCAATGTATTATTTATTATATTTGGATTTTATTGGATAGATCGGCAAAAATCGGAGAATAATCATAAAGTAGAATGAATGATAAATGTTTATTTAAATTCTCTACAAATAAAAAGCTAAAAAAAATGTGGTATGTATTTTTATTCAGCCCGCTAAATCCCATTTACTCTTCTTTAAAGGCTTCAGTTGTTCGTTAAATAATATTAGTGAATAAAAACAAAATTCATAAGGAACAAGAAACTCACCATACAGGTCAGGGAGAAAGTTGTGGGGAGCATCTAAATCTATTATGACAATGAAGAGTGTGTGGCACTACCATTCACACCTTTAAACACAGTGATGGAAGCATCATGTTTTGGGGATTCTTTTCTTCAGCAAGGACAGGGAAGTTGGTCAGAGTTAATGGGAACATGGAGCTAAATATAGGGCAATCCTGGACAATACAGGGCAATCAACATAGTATTGGCTGGAAATAAGAAAGCACACTAATCTTTTCAGATTTTCAGTCCTTGTTTTCGTCTGTCAGATACAAAACTCAACAAAATATTTATTTTGAGGTTTGTGGTGACATGAGAGAAAAGGAAGACATCAGATTTAATGCATATTTGTTTTGTTTTAGGTGGGTACTTCAGTAGATCTAGCTAAAAAAGCTCTGTTACACATTAACACATCTATTTGTTTACATAACGGAGATAATCTGTGACGGGTGAAATGTTCCCAACAGTTTCAGCAATGCTATTCTTGTACTTCTGAATTGTTTTGATCAACATTTACCAGTCCGTACTGCTGCAGGGCCAAGCGTCAAGTATGTTTCTCAACATCATTAAATGTCCCGAATACTTCAAAGTCCCACTTCTGCAACATTTAAACCAGTTAGACCAGGCTAAGTCTCTTGGTGTTGTAGTTTTCAAATTACCCACCAGGTGGAGAAGTTCAAAGGTCCTTTGAATCCTTCAGCCCCCACCCCTGTCCCTCCTCTGTCTCCAGCTTGCTCCTGAAGTGAGGGGTCCTTGTATAAACTTCATTCCACTCCACACAAGGAGGACACATGTTGGAGACCCGGCAGAAACAGAACAGAGAAAGTAGACAAAGAGGACGTTGGATTGGATTTTCTTTCTGATGTTGGATTACTTTTCTTTGTATGAAGTTTGGATCTTTATGTGTTTGCAACTTCAAAACTGAAGTGTATGAGTGTGAAAACTCACAGCAATCAGAAACATGGCTGTGTCCTTTTCTATGAGTTCTCCTATCCTGGCTCTTGTCTTTTCTCATTACCTGCACCTCCACGGTCTGGTTTGGGGCGCAATGGACACCTGCTATGATGAGAAGGGAGTCCCCAGCCGTTGCTTGCCCAAGTTTGAAAATATTGCCTTCAATCGCACTGTGCTGGTATCAAACGTGTGTGGTTCCCCGCCTGAGGATTACTGCATGCAGACCGGCTCAACACGCTTGTGTCACTACTGTGATGCGTCAGACCCTGAGCTGAACCATAACGCCAGCCTTCTGACAGACTTTAATAGGAATGAGGAGCCCACGTGGTGGCAAAGTCAGTCCATGTATTATGGCATCCAGTACCCCAATTCTGTCAACCTTACCTTGCAACTCGGTAAGTGCACAGCACAATCTGCTTTGAGCTCTATGGCTAATTTCTTAAGTCATGCTTAACTCATTTGTGGAGTTTGCGTTCAGATTCAGAAGAATGAGAGAGCCTACAGAATGCAATGTTCTTAATCATTAAAAGTGCTTGACAGATTACATTTGTTTTGTTCCAGGGAAGATAATCTAGCATGAAAAAATCACATACCATCTAAACTTGACATGCCATTAACTTTCCACTTTTCCTTTCTTTGCAAGTAACTTGAGGCATTATTTTGGGTACTGCAATCTCTTGGGGGGAAGGGAGTAGGGTTGTCAATTTAAACCAGATGTTCTGAACAACACATTATTTGCATGATTAAGGCCACACTCATCTCCATAAAAAAATTTTTGGTCCAGACATGGGTTAGACTTGATATATTTTAACTAAGGAAAATTCTGTAGGATACATGGCAGATTAACAAGGACGCACTGTGGCAGCAGAGATAATAAAACAAGAATAGTGTGATGCCCCTCGGGGCATAGGAAACAAATGTTTGCTACCTCTTTCCATAAAATACATTTGGAATTTATGTCACACGTTTGAGGCAAAGAAATTTCAATAACTCCCCTCAGCCAATTTCAGGAAAGCTTATCTAAAAACTGCTATGTTGAAAACAACTCAATTTGGGTCTAATATGTACCAATCCAGCCCATTTTGTCATTTTACAACATACAAGTCCAGATTATTATCATTCAACACTGTGCAAATGACTGAGGAGTGGGCTGAAAAACAATGGTGGTTTGGATAATGTTTTAGAAATAAAAATCTAAAAAGTGTAACATGCATTTGAATGAAACACTTTTTTCTCTTACACCACTAACTAAAATCCACTGTGAGCAATTGCTCTTAGTAGTCAACCAGTTGGTAATTAGAGTGGACCTGTTTGTAGTTTATTCTCAGTATAAATGCAGATGCTCTGTGAAGGACGTTGAGGTTTGTTACAGAACATTAGTGAACAAACAGCATCATGAAGACCAAGGAACACACAAAACAGGCCAGTGATGAAGATGTAGAAAGGTTAAAAACAGGGTTGATTAGTAAAACAATATTTAGCTTTGAAAAACGCCCAATGTATTGTCCTAAATTAGGGCACAACTGCAAACCTACCAAGATATGGTCATCCACCTAAACTGATGGGCGGACAAAGGAAATTTTATTAGAGAAGAAGCCAAGAAGGCCATGGTAGCTCCAGAGAAGCTGGAGAGATCTACAGCTCAAGTAGGAGAACATGTTGACAGTGCACTGAAGAAATCTGTCATTTTGGCAAGAAGAAAGTCAGCGTTGAAAGAAAGCAATAAGAAGTATAATTTAAAGTTTGCAACAAGCCATGTTGGGGACTCAGTAGAAATGTGGAAAAAGATGAGTCAGATAAGACCAAAGCTGTCCTTTTTGCCTACCTGCAAAATATTTTGAGAGGTGGATAACTATTACTGCACATAACCCTAAACAGACCTTCTTCATGGTCGTATTCTTCAGTGGCAACAGGGAAGCTGGTCAGCTTTGATGGAAAGATACTGTAGATGGAGCTAAATATAGGGCTCTAATGGAAAAAAAAAATCAAAGGCTAAAACTAAGGTGGAGGTAAATGACTCTAAATATACAACCAGTGCAAGTATCTGTTCTTTTAGACAAGAATGACCAACAAATTTAGTCTCTAGATGTGTAAAGCTGATAGAGACATGCCCAAAAGCTTTTTTGACTCAGGGGGCTGAATAAGTATGCATGCTACATATCTCAGTTTTGACTAGATCTCCTTTCCATCTTATTTCACAATCACATGTTTGAAACTCCAAGCGAATACAATTAAGGTTGTGGTCGTAAAATATTCAAGAAGTTTCAACACCTTTGCAAAGCACTTTCATACAGCAGGGTTGGGATATGGGTTTGACCCACCATTCCGGGTTGAAAGTAAAAGCCATTAGGTAAAAAATAACCTTATTATGTCAATAAGGATCGTTAGCAAGCAAGTAAGTTGAATATCAGAATCTAAACTCAATTAATAACACCTGTGTGTTAATGTTGAACCTTAAGTTCTTAAGGGAACAGACTTGTTCTCTAGTGTGAACTAAAGTCAATAAACCACTTTCTTCAACTTTTTAAACATAATAATTTTACCAAATTCACAGTTTTTGTGGAAGAGGTTTAGTTAAGTCTGATCGGATTGTTTTATAGCTCAAAATTGTGGTCTTTGTAGAATGACAGGCTTCTTTTTAATCTATTCCCTAACCAAATAAACTTCAAGAAACACAATCTTTCACCAATTCTGCAGTTAAAACTACACAACTTTTGTCCCAGTAGCATAAGCCCACAATTTAGGTTAAAGAAACAACCAAAGCAGTGTTTGTATAGTATGTGGGAACACAGCAACATATTTGATGGCCTAAACAATATAGAGAGAAACCGGTGGAAGACTGGGGAATGAAACATTAGCCACAGCTGTGCTACAGTTTACACAAGAAAAAGGAGACCTGAGACTTTATGATCAAGTAACTAAATGCAGTTTTGTCTAAGCTTACTGCCTTCACAGTTCAAAGCAAGTATGTAACTGTAGACCACCTTACTGCTACATTAATTCTGGCAATAATATTATAAGCATTGTGT
The DNA here is from genome assembly GCA_036173005.1 of Crenichthys baileyi. Lineage (NCBI taxonomy): Eukaryota > Metazoa > Chordata > Actinopteri > Cyprinodontiformes > Goodeidae > Crenichthys > Crenichthys baileyi. Next base: position 61,696 of record JAHHUM010002463.1, read on the forward strand.
ACATTTGCATTGCAAGCTACTTTTATCCAATTTTATTAACTAAGTTTGAGCCAATAATATTTTAATCACATTACTATGCTGTGAAAAGCTGCTGAAATAAGTAGCAGGCTGACATTCTAACTCTAACCTAACTGTGACGATTTATTATAGAAAACATTAATAGAAACCTTCTGCAATTTCATTTTTCTCTCCCATTTCTATGCTGAGCTGAGTTTGTGTGACTGCAACAGGAATCTCTTATCAACAAGAGGGAATACAAAGAATGCTTGGCCAAAAATTCTAAATATTGCTCAAAGTTGACCTTCCCAAAATTTAATTACTACTTCTTAGAAATCTTTTCAAACCAGTAACGGCCAATAGAAAATAGTTTGACTTTCCTGGAACTTTTCCTCTAAATTACTACCATAGTCCCAAATCAAGAGTACACTCGAAAAGCCCAAGGCCGGTTTGGTTTAGTAGTTTTCAACAAAGTGGTTTAAGAGCATTATGGAGCTCTTAACGAAAATTCAACATGGAAGACTCACCTTCACCGCCTCCGCTCCACCTGGTTATTTCTCCATAACGCTCCAATCAGAGACAGGTCCGCTCTTCTCCTCGTCCAATCATCTCCCAGGACATTATATTTAAATACCTTAATCATGGATGACACTGCTTGTTGCTGAGCTTCGACCCTCCTCCTCCCCATTCTCCACCATCTGGCTCCCATATTCCTTACAAACTTCTTTAGGCCACTCCACCACCAGGATCGGATTCCCGGGGGGGAAGACGTACCTAATCCTAATCCTAAAATGGCCTTTCTAGCTCACGTCATCCTCAAATTACACGTCTTCCTCCAGAGTCCGAGCGTCAATTAGATAATTTTCATTAATAAACTTGCTAATCATTATCTCGTTGTTTCTCCCTTTTTGAGTCTTTCCAGGTTGAATTACAAGTTTCTTCCTTTTGATATTCATCCTCCCCACTTCATGAAGTTCACCTTGGCAGCGATGGGTAGATCTTGCTGATGGACTGTCAAACAAATATACAGACTCACATAAACACAAACAAAGCAAACATATCTACACATTGGCCTTCCATTGGCTGAGGAATCACTATAGGTCAGCATTGGCATTTCTGCCATTGGCAGACTGCTACCAGGAGAACATGCTCTCGTCAAATTAACCTACAGAGCTAACCAGAGATGTCACTAGGATTGATATATGGCTGTAGAGCATTTGTGGGGAACTGATATCTGGTGTGCTTTTGCCTTTTGCTGCTTTTTCTGGAAGACCCCTGCCATTGCGCTCCTGATTCATTAGAGTGTTATGGAGTTCATGAGTTGATATTATTTGAAAATCTAGATATTGGTGTCGTGTTCATGAAAAGGTATGCTAGAAATACAGTTTTAATAGAACATAAACTACAGTTTCTTTTATATAGCCTATGGCGACATAAATACTGGTATAGTTAGAAAAAAAAACTAGCCACCCGAACAGAGCCCATATCTGTTTTTAACATATTTAGACACATTAATATTTATTATAAATTTTGATAATATGGCAACATTTTAGTACTTTAAATAAACAATAAAGAAAAAGGAAAATACCTTTTAGTTTTTTGCAAACATTTTTTGTAAAAAAAACAAAACAAAATACAATATTTTGCAATTTCTTGTTAGGCATAGATTAGGACATCCCAACACGCATTTTCACTTAAAATGGCTAAAATCATTTCAGGCATTTCAGATCACATGCACATTTTCCTAATAAGTAATAAGTATTGTTAGGAAGCATTTTAAAACACTTAGATCATTGTCATGTTCCAGAGAAAACATGACAATCACTTACTTGGCTGTACATGCAAGAAAGCCCTCAAATACAGGGGTTGGACAATGAAACTGAAACACCTGGTTTTAGACCACAATAATTTATTAGTATGGTGTAGGGCCTCCTTTTGCGGCCAATACAGCGTCAATTCGTTTTGGGAATGACATATACAAGTCCTGCACAGTGGTCAGAGGGATTTTAAGCCATTCTTCTTGCAGGATAGTGGCCAGGTCACTACGTGATACTGGTGGAGGAAAACGTTTCCTGACTTGCTCCTCCAAAACACCCCAAAGTGGCTCAATAATATTTAGATCTGGTGACTGTGCAGGCCATGGGAGATGTTCAACTTCACTTTCATGTTCATCAAACCAATCTTTCACCAGTCTTGCTGTGTGTATTGGTGCATTGTCATCCTGATACACGGCACCGCCTTCAGGATATAATGTTTGAGCCATTGGATGCACATGGTCCTCAAGAATGGTTCGGTAGTCCTTGGCAGTGACGCGCCCATCTTTAGAAAAAAATACATGGAAATGGGGTGTTCTTATATTTCAATTTACTACAGTGAATGCAAAATGTAAACCTGAAAGAAGCAAATAAAAAATAATATGGTTTAATCTGTGCCTTGGTTACTTATTAAGGAAAACACTTGCCCAGACCGTAAAAGTTGCACCACGACTCCACCATCAACCATTACCAAGAGGGAAAACCTTTTTTCATGCAGACCTATACTGACTTTGATCATGCAGGCTGCCAGCACAATCTGCTCTGTAACACTGTCCTCAGTCTCCAGAACCATCACCTGGTCGGTAAATAAAATTATATAACGGCACAATGGCATTGCAAGGGACACTATGGCAATTAGTTTTTAATGACAGCAACTGACTATAACACACTGTCAAAACACAATAAAGATCTTTTATGTAGAAAAACAGCTGGCTACTGTACCTAGACTTAGTTTAGGCCTTTCTAGCTCACGAGTTAGAAAACTTAGTTTTAATTATGAGTCTTAGGCTCTGGCTCTGAATCAATCTGCCTTTTCTCCGGGTCTATTTTGTATGTACATGATGCCATTCAGTCTTCCTTTGGTAAAATATACTCCAGCAGTACCTTCCTAGACATCTACTACTGCAGCATAGATCATTGGCATAGATCATCTACTTTTAAGGCTAAGTTTAAAACTTTCCTTTTTGATAAAGCTTATAGTTAGAGTGGCTTAGGTTATCCTGAGCTATCTCTGTAGTTATGCTGCTATAGGCTTAGGCTGCTGCAGGACATAATGATCACGTTCACCCTCTTCCCTACATTCTCACACTACTCTCCAATTTGCTGTTATTTCAGCTTTTAACTTTGTTCTCTCTCTTTTCTCTTCCTAGAAGCTACACCTGGCCTGACTCTGTGTCTACCTGTAACACCTTTCTGGAGAGGGGCATCGTCTGAGTTTCTGCTGGCAACAACTTAATGCTCACCCTCTACCGATGATCCACTTAGCCCTGTCTTTTAGTGTTTAACCCTTTCTCTCTCCTAGACAAGGCGATTGACTGAACTTTTACTGTAACTAATTATATGTGCTCTCTTTCAGATTCTAACCTTGAAAACTGGCTCAGAGTTTATATGTTCTTTCTTTCTAGGTGAAACGACTAAAGGAGCTACATCCATTAACATTTACTTTTCCTTCCCATAGAAAGGACTCCTGGATCAGTGCTTCTGTGTTCTTTTTGTGTCTCTGCTCTGTTCTCTCTAATCCCCAGTCGGTCGTGGCAGATGGCCGCTCACACTGAGCCTGGGTCTGCTGGAGGTTTCTTCCTGTTAAAAGGTAGTTTTTCCTCTCCACTGTCGCTACATGCATGCTCAGTATGAGGGATTGCTGCAAAGTCAACGCCAGTGACTGTCAACTGTCTCTACATGCTCATCTGGGAGGAGGTAATGCCGCAAGTCACTGACTGGATGCAATCTGCTGGGTTTCCTTAGACAGAAAAGCTTTTTATCCAATTTGAATAAATAACTGAATCTGACTGCACTGTTCAATGATTAAGATTAATTGGAATGTATGTACCTGACTTTTGTGAAGTGCCTTGAGACGACATGTGTTGTGAATTGGCGCTATATAAATAAACTGAATTGAATTTAATTGAATTGAATCACCAGCAATGCCAAAGAGCCATGTCGAAAAATTATGCAGCATGAGCATGGAAGTAAAGCTTATGGCATGACATACTTTCTGAATGATTTGACTAATAATTATCTGCTCACCTAGGGGCATTCACAAAGCACAGGGATTTATTTTTCAGATGGAAAGTGAACCACTAAATACGAAAGAAAATAACAAAACAGTGACATAGCAAAAGTAAAATATCCCACTTGTACACAGTTAAACCCTGTAACTTCCACACCCTTAATCCGAATAGACCTATACTGTTTAGAAGGGAAGTGCATCAAAAGTTTAGTCTATCTCACACAAACAATACAAAATTAGTAAGGACTACAAAAAAGCCATCATGCAAAAATTATCACAAGGCCCACACCAAAACTGATCAACTTCAGTATAAAGGAACTTATTTCATCAGTTTTCATATTGCAGTAATAACATCAATGAGCATAAAAGTAGCTTGAGAGCTACAGTTTGGAAAACTAAGAAAATAGTGTTAAAAAAATTAAATATATGTTCCCACCTGGCAGACTGGAACAAGAAGCATTTTTATCGAAAGAGTCATTAAAGATTTCAGCTGGACAGGCTGTGTATCGACAGAATACGCTCTTTTGATATTACCAGGGAAGGCGTTTAGTTTGTTTCCCCAAAAGAAATATGCCGGTTACTCAAACTGAATTTCCAATTGCACTCTCATACTATGGCAGATCGTCTGTGACTGGTGTATTCACACCAGGAAAGTCCTTTGGTCCGCCTGTTTGGTCCGGAGCAAAAGTGGACTTTATTTTTTTTTTTTTTGTTTGGTGCGGTTTGCTTTCACATTGTACTTTTTGAAGGTGTACTTTTAGTTGTAAACAAAGGCACGCGGGTGACGATCATTGCTCCCATTGGACAGAAATGATGGGGCGGGACAGAGCACAGACCCAGAAATTTAGGAAAACAGCTGTGGATGTGCTGCATGCAGCACCTCTGTTCTTCATATTTGTGCCCTTATTACAGCTGCAATATTAGATTTTGGGATGTTCCATTTATAAGTTTGGAACAGCGTTGGGGAATGCGTGCTGAACGCCGTGTCCGGTCCCACATGCCCGGTGTTGCACCAATCAGCTGGCCTGGTATGATTCAAGTATAACGTACACCTGTGCTATCGGCTACGGTGGCTTGTTAAGTCCAAAGAGACGTACGTTTTCTGCAGTTGATTTGGATCGGGGCCGGTTCATATTCAGACCATAAGCGAACCACACCAGAGTCCGTTTGGAAGCGGACCGAGACCACCTCAAAAAGTGGGTCTCGGTCCGGTTGTTTGGTCCGGATCAGGGTTCGCTTGAGTGTATTCACACCTGCACAAAAGGTCCGGACCAAGGGGGGAAACAAACTGGTCCATTTAAAGCGGACCAAAAGCGGCAAGTGTGAATACACCAGTCACTCGTAACACAGAGGTAATGCGAGCACAGAACCCCTCATAGGCAGATTAGGGACAGGTTGAATTTTTTAAAGTAATTTATTGTATATCAACGACAATAAAACCATGCCTGGTGCACATTCAAAGTCCTGGGTTTGTATTTCATTCACACATCAAAAATGTGTGGTTGTGTAGTTCATTTTGTAAATATGTTGTGATATTAATCAAGAGTTCCTAGTTTATCATTATCAATCTCGCCCATATTTAGGGTGTATTCACACTTGCCACTTTTGGTCCGCTTTAAACGGACCAGAGTTTGTTTCCCCTTTTGGTCTGGACCTGAATAGAAACAGGCCACCGGTCCGAACCAACTATAAAAAGTGTACGTCTCTATGGACATAAAGAGCCACCGTAGCCGGTAGCAAAGGTGTGTGTTGTAAGGTAATCATACCTGATAACCTGTGTGTTGCGTAGCAACGCTACTGGCTTGTTGTGGGACAAGGCACTTGGAGAACGTCGCCGTTCAGCACGCATTCTCCGACGGGTTTCCAAAATTGTAAATTGAACGTCGCAAAATCTGTGCTAAATGAGCTGCTCTTCACCCTCACAATAGTATTGCAGCTGTAATAACGGCACAAATATGCAGAACAGAGGTGCTGCACATCTACAGCTGTTTTCCTAAATTTCCGGGTCTGTGCTCTGTCCCGCCCCCGTCATTTCTGTCCAATGGGAACAATGATCGTCACCCGCGTGGCTTTTTTTTACAAGTAATAGTTCAATTGCAAAACGTTCAATGTGAAAACAAATCGCACCAAATGAAAAAAATAAAGTTCGGACCGAAGGACTTTCCTGGTCTGAATACACGCTTAGACTTCTAATAAGTGTTTAAAATTCCAATTAAGATGGCATAAAAACATTCACTTTCATAACAGTAACACACAGTAGGTGGAAATAAATGTAAAAAAGTTTATTGTTCATTAAGATTACTGACATTTAGCAAGTGTTATGATTGATATTAAATGTCCATTTGTCCAAATATGTTAGTAAAACACAATGTCCAACTTCTTTTAAAAATATGTACCAAGTAAATCCTCCACATCATTGGAACATTTAAACATTTAGTATTTAGTGGACCTCATGTTTACACATTAATAAGATTTAAAATGAACTTATTTTAAGACATGACTCAACAGCTTATAGCTGGCTCATATAATAAAAACGCTACAACAACATAACAAAGGAATATTTTCCAAAGTAGCACTGGCTGCTCAGTCATACATTGTTTGGGCATGGTGGTGTTTATCCTGATGCAAAAAGAACAACATGTGGGTCACTGTCAGGTTGCACAGTGAGTTCACACCGTAGACTACAGCCTGTAAAGCACAATAATGCTGATTAGGTGGTGACACCATGAGTTTCCGATATTTAACTTGTTTGCAATATTCAAATTTTCTGTGACATTGAATTTTGGATTTTCATAATTTGTAAGCCAAATTCATCAAAATTACTTATCAATTGTTAGAAATAAAAGCCTGAAATATTTTTTACTCTATGTGCGCTGAATCTCTTTGGTATATTAGTTTCACTTTCTGAAATTAGTGACATTGAACATTTTCACAATATTCAAATTTTTGGAGCTGTACTTGTATTAGTCTGAAACATACCTAAGAGAGCACAAAATGGGAAATGAAGAAATGAGAGAGTAAAAATTTGTCTTTTGTTACATTTTTTTAAACTTTTTCTCAGGTCTTAGGTTTCTTTGGAGTATTTTATATTCCAGCATAAAGTAGTGCAAAACTGTAAGGTGGAAGGAAAATGATACATGATCAGTACCAAGTCAATACTTTGTAAAACTGCCACTTACTGCTCAATTACAGCTGTAAGTCTTCTGAGAAATGTCTATACCAGCTATGCACATCTAGAGACAGACATGTTTACCTTTTCTTCTTTGCAAGCTTGTTCCAGCTCAATTAGATTGGAATCGGATGAAGTTCTAAATGCATCTTTAGAGATGTTGTCCTGCTGGTAGGTAAACCTCCACACCACTCTCAAGTCAGGACAGATTTTTTCAGTGCATGACTAATAGGTTAGCGGTCAAAAGATTCTCCTACCTGACCAGAGTTACTATGGGCCTCTTGGGCCCTTCTTCGATTAATGTTCTCCTTGCCAGGCCTGCCAGTTTAGGTGTTTGGTCATGGCTTGGTAAAGTTGCAGTTCTTTCATGCTCTTTCCAATTTCCAATGACACATTGAACAATGCAACAACATGGATGATTGGAAGCAAGAGGAACAGAGAAAAGAAAAAAAACACGAGATCCAATGCATCTGTTTGAAGGATAAAAAGTAAGGTTCTAAATATCACAACACAGTAATGCTCTGCAGTTTTTTGAAAAACTCTTAGCAGGTGTGTTTCCAAGATCAATTTAAATCTTATTTATTTCCAAAATCATGATTAAAATTGAGAAAAGCTGTGATTGCACAAGACCGCACTATATGTCAGGAACGGTCACTTCTGCTAGAAATTATAGACTTATTTTCTTATGCCAGATGTTCTCCTGTACCCGTCACAGGAGGAACAACTTAAGTTGTCAAACAGATGCGCTTCAAAGTGGTAGAATTTGAAAATGTCAGCACTCCGACAACAGAGGAACACTTGCGCCACGTGGTCTAAAAGCAGGAAGTACCTGCATCAGATGAAGACCATTGATTTTCAATATGAAGCAGATTTCTGACTATATTTTGGGGCTTTATTGTTTATACCATTTTTTTGTTCTGAGTGGGCATTCCTGCAGCTACAAAAGAGTCCCCTTTGTCTGGAGAGTTTGTTATTCTTCAGACAATTCCAACACCCACATCTGTCTCCTATAGACTAAACTGACCTTTTGTCCCTACCGAGCATGTGTTCGACTAAACTCACCACCTTTAATGTTTCCGTCTTAAATGGATTCAGAACACATAACTTCATGTAACTGAATATCTCAGAATTATGTATGTGTGGCATCCTTTTGTAGTCCATCTGGGCTGCTGGTGGGGCGTGCCATTGGCATTACTGTTTTCCTTTTGTCCAAACAAAATAAGATCTCTGTGAGGAGAATACAGACAAATGCTGGGATGATAAACACAGCAGCAGGATGCAGGGACACACGCAGCAGACAGGTCAGTGTGGGTCTGTGAAGGAAGAGAGAGAGAGACGAAAAACAGGGGGGGGTAGGATTAAGGCAGCTTCAGGGGGAGTAAACAAAACATGAAGAGGAAGAAGGAGTGAAGGGGGAAAAAAGGAAAATCTGCTTTGCTGGTAAGGAATTGGGGTCAGGTTTTTCCCACAAAGACTTGTTGAGAAAGAGACCCAAACAAACACACATTCTATCAGAGCGCATTAATGTCTACAGCTGGTTCTCATTTGCAACGTCAAAGAAAAGTAACATCCTGTCTCTGATTTAAAGCAATGATAAAAGTCTGCCACATTGGGCATGGCGCTTTCACAGTCAGATCATGAGCTCACATCTGTGAAATGAATCGTGTATAAGTGAAAAACAGTTTTTTTTTTTTTTATTGGACTTTGAAGTTTGGCATGAGTACATAAATCCATCTATCTACTTGTTTGGTAGCACTAAACATTTGGCTCAAGTAATAAACAGATTTCGTATAGTGTACGGTACTTATGAGTAGTTTAGTCTGAGTCTAGGCAGAAAAGTGCAGCTGTGTTTGACTTTGACTCAGAACAGGTCAAACAGGGGGCTAATTATGTGGCTTTTTAACCCTTATTCTTTATAGTCAGTGTCTAAATGCAAATGTTTTAACTCAATCTGGGATGTTACGAATTTCTGCATCAGCTGTAAGGTCCAGGCTGTTTTGTTGTTATTATTGGTCTTTAATCATCTTTTTCTTTCACACTTCTGATCAGATTACACAGCTCCTACAACAACCTTTATCTACCAGTGTGTCTTTTTATGTCAATTTTAAAACTGCACAATATATCAAATCAGTCATCATCGCAATATCAGTGCCCACAATACTGCTGACATGCAATATTTAGTAGGATATTGTATCTCAAATGTCATGCATTTACACGCTGCTTGCCAATAATATTTTTGGCCTGTCAGATAGGTTTTCTCTGCCCTTGATGCCGACACTTGATGTAATTTTTTTTTGTGACTGAGATGATAGAGATAACACAGTGGCTGGGAAATTGTGATGAAGAGAAAGAAAAGAGTTAGGAAACCATGGGTAAATCATAGTCAATATTAGCATCACATTATTCACCAAAAGTATGGCAATTACAGTTTTCTTGATTTTGTGCTAGCCTTATCGATGATTTTCTGGAAATTCAATTCTCTCTCATTAAGCTTGAAAAATCTATTTATTACAGTGGATGTTTAACTTCCTTTGAGAGCAGGCATTGTGTAAACTCTTGCAAACGTGTGCTGAAAGACACATGCATATCTTTCTAACTTTTAATTCTAATTTGTCTACAATGTTTGATTCAGAATGCTGCATCGGTTTGTTAATCTGATTTAAGAGTGAATATGTTTCCAGGCAATGGTGGCTTTAATAATTTAAAACCTTGGGTCCAATATGGCAATTACATCCATCAATAATTTCCTATACCCACTTACATTAGCAGGGTCATTGGTGGGCTGGTTTCCATCTCCAGCTATCATAGACACACTAATGGAAGAGAGATCTATGTGTAAAAGCAACATATGATGCAATTAAGTTAAACGTTTTCCTTTTCATCATCTAAGTGGGATATTCTTATTAATATGTGCACAAAGTGTTGATAGTCTCTTTGCCATTTAAACCCATGGCCACTCTTGTGGGGGTGGGCTAAGCTCACCTCATGCTGGGAATAAATGAAAGCTAAATGATCTTAGGGTTCCAAGTCAAAAAATACCATTAAAGGTTTCTGGAAAGACAAGACGCGAGTGTGCCAACTTCTGACTTGGCAGAGTAAAGCAACAGATGTTATTAAGGCTGCACCAGTGGATGGCGTCCCTCTATCAGTGTGCAGAACGGGTGCGGCTTGGTATCTAATGATGTAGATGAAAACACCCAGGGGGGCTCCAAAGTAGCCTGTTAAGAGAGTTTCTGCAAGTTACCCCTCTGCCTGGTCTCAATATGATTTCAGTTTGTGTTTGTCCAGTTAATCCTCTTATTTCTGAGTGTTTTCATATTCTGGATGTTTTACTTGTTATAAGTCTCCCTTGACATGACTTTAAGGCTGTTATCTGTGTTTTCTACAAGAAAGAATTATGAGCAACCTGCCATCAAAGGCAAACATCAGTTCTATTTTTCTTTAAGATTAGAGGTGAAGATGTTAGACTTTATTCTAAAGAAGGAAAATAAAACTAAACAAAAGTAAAAAAATTACCTGTTATTTAGGGATAGTCTAGTAGCAGCATGAAAAGTAATGGTACCTGTTTGCCTGTGGGTTCATGTTACCCTTTAAATAATCACAACAATAAGGTACGATAAAGTTAATTAATATTTCTGGCATTTCACTGCAGGGCAAGTTGCATCTTCTAACAATAGATAAAATTTGCTTATGTCCTTAAAGTCAATCACAGTTACTGTGACAGTACTGTCCTAGAAGACTACTTTGGCTGTCCCACTGAAATTATTGACTTCATCCCTTAATTCAATTATAGGTACATCAGAATAATTTTCTCTATGAGGTTTTTGGATTATTTCAGTGCCTCCTTTGTGATGCAAAATCCAGATTTTATGTCTTTTTTCTTATTACCTGGTTTCACCGATTGTTTGTTTATTGAAACAATATTGCTGGTTATTCCTTTACCCTGCAGGGATTATATTATCCTGCATGCAGGCACAAGAAATTAAATCTATTAATCATCTGCTGATGCAGATATTTTTTTCTTTGCTCCTGGGTCTTGAACTGTCAACGTCAACTCTTGGCTAATCTACAAAATTAGCAGGATCTAAATTATTGTTCTGATTTCATTGAAAAGTTTACATGTTTCTGTTTTCCACAGGTAAAGCCTTTGAGATAACATACATACGCTTAAAGTTCTACACCAGCCGGCCAGAGAGCTTCGCCATTTACAAACGTACAGAGAAGGATGGGCCCTGGTTACCTTACCAGTATTACAGTGCCTCATGTGGGAAGACATATAAGAGGAATACCAAAGCTTATATTCGCCCGGGAGATGATGAAAGGATTGCATTATGTACAGACGAGTTCAGTGATATCTCCCCTCTCACTGGAGAAAATGTGGCTTTTTCTACCTTGGAAGGTCGGCCCAGTGCCCACAACTTTGACCAAAGCCTGGGATTGCAGGTAAGCAGACATCTTGTTATACATTCTGCTGAACACATTTATGCCCTGATGATATAAATTTGAAAGCAGATGTTTACTTACTGTGTATATAAAGACATTAAACCTTTTTTTCCTCACTGTCTTACATTAAATCAGACTACATTTCTGTTTCAGGTCAGTTAGGATTAATTAAATTATTTCTGTTTGCAGTATGCCAGAATAATGAGAGCAACTTTAAAACTTTGACTTTCTTGAAAATTCAGTATATATAGATGTTGTTAACATTTAGTAAAATGTTATTTTAAACTGCATGACTTGGATCAAACATACTAGTTTTCTCAAATGTGGGCTAATTTTCCTGACAGACCTGATGTGACTGAGCCAGGTTTCTAGGCCACCTTGCTCACATACAACTTTCTATCTCTGCCTGAAAAAATTCAAAGGGACCAAGATTAAGGCTTTGGGTAACTTTGTTACCATTGAGCCTCTTTGGGACTAACTTCGTAGTATTAATGTCCTGGCTGATGTCTTAAGATGTTGCTGCAATATTTCCACATAATGTTCTTTCCCTGATTAAGTTATAAAGTTCAGTGAAACACCCCAACAACATGATATTGCCACCTCAAAACTTTAAAGCTAGGATGATGTTCTCAGGCTTCAAGCTTCCCCCTTTTTTGTCCAAACATAACAATGGCTTCTTCATCTCTGAGTGGCTGTTTGGCCCTTGTTATTGCAACACTTGTTTTACTGTGGTTAATAACACTTTCTTAACAGCTTCAGTCAGTATCTTTGCATTTTTTGTCTGGGGTTGAATTACATATTTTGCACAAAAGCACATTCCTATCTGGGACACAGAACTTTCTGGGACACTGTTTAAACTTGCAATGTAATTGTTTTAACAGATTAACATGGCACCATCAGATATCTAGAAACTGAATTCAATGATAATCCAGAGTTGTGGAGGTTCAGAGTTCTCTTCCTAATATTGTTGCTGGTTCCTATAGATTTTTTTCAATAAACAAAGAAGCAGTGTCTTTGAGATGTTGAACTAAAATACATCTACACGTTGTCAGTTTTCCTTTTAGCTGCTTACAAACCACGCCATCATCATTTGTGCTTCCCAAGTTAATGGTAAACCTCTGACATTTAGCAAATATAAATAATATCCGTTTTTATTACTGATCTTAAACAGGTCTGATTCAGTTCAGTCTGATTTAATGTCAGGAACAGTAATGACAGTGACAAAAGGTATTACTAGTCTTTATATACAGTGTATGGAAATATCTGGTTTCCGCTTTATGTATGACAAAGAGATTTTTCTGTCATCTTAAAGGTAGGTCAAGACTAAATACGAGCACATAATATTGAAAATAGACCAAATCAATATCAGACATGTGTTCAATTCATTAGACTGAATTCAAAAGTCAAGCAGATAATTTATAATGTATTCTACACTGGCTGGCTAAAGAAAAAGTAACCACCAAAAAAAAAAAGATCACACACTCTAATATTTCGTTGGACCACCTTTAGCTTTGATTACGGCACGCGTTCGCTGTGGCATTGTTTCGATAAGCTTCTGCAATGTCACAAGATTTATTTCCAACCAGTGCTGCATTAATTTTTCACCAAGATCTTGCATTGATGATGGTAGAATCTGACCGCTGCGCAAAGTCTTCTCCAGCATCTCCCAAAGATTCTCAATGGGGTTAAGGTCTGGACTCTGTGGTGGCCAATCCATGTGTGACAATGATGTCTCATGCTCCCTGAACCACTCTTTCACAATTTGAGCCCGATGAATCCTGGCACTGTCTTCTTGGAATATGGCCATGCCATCAGGGAAGAAAAAATCCATTGATGGAATAACCTGGTCATTAGGTATATTCAGGTAGTCAGCTGACCCATAGTCAGCTCATTCTTTGAACGCATTCTGTTGCTGAACCCAGACCTGACCAACTGCAGCAACCCCAGATCATAGCACTGTCCCCACAGGCTTGTACAGTGGGCACTAGGCATGATGGGTGCATCACTTCACCTGGCTCTCTTCTTACCCTGATGCGCCTATCACTCTGAAACAGGGTAAATCTGGACTTGTCAGACCATATGACCTTCTTCCAGGTCCCAATCCCTTGAGTTCCCTTCACATTGTGAGTGTGGAAATGATCTTACTTTCATGATTAAACATAACCCAGAGTTCTAGTGTTGCTTTTCTTTGATTTGATTTCACCAAATGTTTAAGTGATCGCCAATCACGATCATTCAGGATGTTTTTCCAGCCACATTTCTCCCTCAGAGACGATGGGTCCCCACTATCCTTCCAGTTTTTAATAATGCGTTGGACAGTTCTTAACCCAATTTTGGTATTTTCTGCAATCTCTTTAGATGTTTTCTCTGCTTGATGCATGCCAATGATTTGACCCTTCTGAAAAAGACTGACTTCTTTTCCACGACCACGGGATGTGTCTTTCGGTTGTTTAAGAAAAGAGAAGCAACTCATTGCACCAGTTGGGGTTAAATAACTTGTTGCCAGCTGAAACATAATCGCCCATGCAGTAATTATCCAATGGAAGGCTCATACCTATTTGCTTAGTTAAATCCAGGTGGCGACTTTTTTTGTGGCCAGGCAGTGTATATGTGGTTACTTTTCAAAAAACTAAAGATTATGTCCCGATCAAGACTTTTTGTCGATACCAATCTAAGTAATAATAAGAAAAGACATATGCCTTTACCGAGTCCTAGTTCAATCGAACATTAAAATAAATGTAATGAATCTGCTCAAAAACCACAATCTATAAGGAGCAGGTAAATAATGTTCTACATGGTCCACATTAGTATTGTCTTTGTGTCCCTTTTGATGCACTCATCGATGTTATTGTAGTCCAGAGGTGTCAAGGCCAGTCCTCTAGGTCAGGGGCTTGTAACTATATCAGTCCATTGACCAACAAATTTCACTCAAATGACTAAATTGCTTCCTCACAATGCACTTATGTTCTACAGAGCCCTTCTAATAATCTATATATCGGACTCAGATGTGTTGAAGCAGAGATAGATTTAAATCTTCCAGAACATCGTCCCACAAAGAATGGAATCTGACATCTGTATTCTAGGTGCTGCAGTATCAGTTTTCCTTGACAGAAGCAGATATTCTGTTCAAACATCTCTCTCTGCAGAATAGCCAATTGTTTTTAGAAGACAAAGCTATTTTTTGTGGAGCAGTTTGCTGAAATGCTTGGCTGATGCTATCATGTTTACCCACTTCTTTGATATGGCTCAGTGATTATTGGACTTATTTTAAAACATATTAAAAAGAGGTGTTCTCCCAATTGAAAAACTTGATTAAATACGATAAAGAGTGTTTCTGCACAAATATACTGTAGCTATGTAAGGCAGGTCACATGACACTGACAAGACAGGAGTTTGCAACAGCCAATCCAATCTCTTTTTTTACTGTTAATGTTTTTGTAAAGGGTAAAAAACTAATTATGAGTAGCCCGGATTCATTTTATGACCAAAATACTGTGCACAACCAATATATTGTACAGTACCTATAGTATATGGTACATTTACAGGGGTTGGACAATGAAACTGAAACACCTGTCATTTTAGTGTGGGAGGTTTCATGGCTAAATTGGACCAGCCTGGTAGCCAGTCTTCATTGATTGCACATTGCACCAGTAAGAGCAGAGTGTGAAGGTTCAATTAGCAGGGTAAGAGCACAGTTTTGCTCAAAATATTGAAATGCACACAACATTATGGGTGACATACCAGAGTTCAAAAGAGGACAAATTGTTGGTGCACGTCTTGCTGGCGCATCTGTGACCAAGACAGCAAGTCTTTGTGATGTATCAAGAGCCACGGTATCCAGGGTAATGTCAGCATACCACCAAGAACGATGAACCACATCCAACAGGATTAACTGTGGACGCAAGAGGAAGCTATCTGAAAAGGATGTTCGGGTGCTAACCTGGATTGTATCCAAAAAACATAAAACCACGGCTGCCCAAATCACGGCAGAATTAAATGTGCACCTCAACTCTCCTGTTTCCACCAGAACTGTCCATCGGGAGCTCCACAGGGTCAATATACACGGCCGGGCTGCTATAGCCAAACCTTTGGTCACTCATGCCAATGCCAAACGTCGGTTTCAATGGTGCAAGGAGCGCAAATCTTGGGCTGTGGACAATGTTAAACATGTATTGTTCTCTGATGAGTCCATCTTTACTGTTTTCCCCACATCCGGGAGAGGTGTGGAGAAGCCCCAAAGAAGCGTACCACCCAGACTGTTGCATGCCCAGAGTGAAGCATGGGGGTGGATCAGTGATGGTTTGGGCTGCCATATCATGGCATTCCCTTGGCCCAATACTTGTGCTAGATGGGCGCGTTCCTGCCAAGGACTACCGAACCATTCTTGAGGACCATGTGCATCCAATGGTTCAAACATTGTATCCTGAAGGCGGTGCCGTGTATCAGGATGACAATGCACCAATGCACACAGCAAGACTGGTGAAAGATTGGTTTGATGAACATGAAAGTGAAGTTGAACATCTCCCATGGCCTGCACAGTCACCAGATCTAAATATTATTGAGCCACTTTGGGGTGTTTTGGAGGAGCAAGTCAGGAAACGTTTTCCTCCACCAGTATCACGTAGTGACCTGGCCACTATCCTGCAAGAAGAATGGCTTAAAATCCCTCTGACCACTGTGCAGGACTTCTATATGTCATTCCCAAGACGAATTGATGCTGTATTGGCCGCAAAAGGAGGCCCTACACCATACTAATAAATTATTGTGGTCTAAAACCAGGTGTTTCAGTTTCATTGTCCAACCCCTGTACCATTAGGTGTGATTCTTATAGTTGGCCAAAGAAATTAACCTACAACCTCACAGGGAGCACAGCTAACATTGTCACAGATAGGAGATCAACAACAGATACTGAAGGTAGTCAGGATTCTTTTAGTGACCATTCAGAAATGCCTTGATCTGAATCCCAAGTTGATACTTGGAAACTGTTTGGGCCATTCCTTGTAATTATGTTTATTTTTGAAGCTCTATCCTAAAAAAACAATATTATCGTCTTATAGAAACAGTCAATAAATCACACTGGAATGGATTGGAAAATTCATCACTGCACGTGATATTTTAAACTACTTCTTCAAACATTCATTTTGCCATTACATCTCCTTATCTACACACACTTTTACACAGGCAAACATCCTACAGCTATGCATGGCTTTAAATCTTTTCAAAAGAATTGGAGTGAAGTTAACTTTATGTTTAGCTCTGATTAAAATTGATGAAGCCTTGAGAGCGTAGTGCTGAATTAATGGCCACCTCTTGAGGTTGAGTCTGAAAGGGGTGGGCATAGTAAAGCGTGGCTAAAAGTGACTAAATAAAGCACTTACTGCAGTTATTCCTTTTTTCTTTGAAAGGATTGTGAGTATGCATGCACACATCTGTTCATGTCTGTGAAGTATTTCTCTACTTAAATCGAAAAAGTGTCATGATTTAGTGAGGTACTTTGATGTTCAGTGTGAATATTTGTAGCTATATTTACTTGATATTTTAGATAATGATAAACAGAATTATGAGCAGTTCTTGTCTTGCTTAAACACATAATATGCTGAAAAAGTAACAGGAACAGAGATTACACCGGACTCCTAAAGTTAAAAATCATTTCTAATTAACCAAGTAAGTTAAATAAAGTAAATATGTGGTTACTAACAGTGTACTGAAAAAAGTAAATTAGTCATCTTTAACAGCAAATAGATTATTGGACAGATGCTGAAATTCAAGATATATTCCACTGAGTCATCTTTTAATGTTTGTTTAACATCTGTGTAAGTTGAAAAGGTTGCAATTGAGCAAAGAAAATGATGTGAAACCTGGGAGTTCATAAATTAGCTTCAAAGGTATACTTTAAGCAGTGAAAGAAAAAGGAAAGAGTAAAAAGTGCAGAAAGAAAAAAAGTTTTTGAAGTTGTGAGCTCAGCAGAAACAAATAAACATCATTCCTGAATGTCTATGAAATGTGCTTGTCAAGTCGGCTCATATCTAGCATATAGATAATTGAGGTTGCTTTCTGAGTACATCCGTGTTGTAGGATTAATCCTGACAAAATGGGACGTGGTATTATCTTAGCGCCTGCTTGGTGCGGTGTGCCATGCAGGAGTGTGGGTAGCCGGCATGCTGGGACACCTCCAGGGTTTGGGTGTAGGGTTGGCGGGGTGCCCGGTTGGTGGTTGTGGTGGCCTTCCTCCGATGCTTCCTTCTGTGGCTCTCGCCCCTGACTGGGGCGCTGGGCTTCAGTTGGCGGTCAGGTGGGTGGGGCGGTGGAGCATTGTGCCTGCACTGGGGCAGCTGGCGGGTTGTGCTTGGCCTGGAGCGGTTGGACTGCCCAGCCCAGTTACCCGGCTGGCGCATGTTTCTCTCTCAGACTGGCAGGCTGGGGCTGCTGGCAATGGCCGGATGGTTGTGAGGGCTGGAGAGTGGTGTGGATGGGCTGCAGCATGTGGGGTGGAGGGCGTTGTGTCCTCTTTTTGGATGTGGGGTCACTGGCATTTGAATTAGCTGAGCAGCGATGGTCGAGCTGAGCTGGTTAATGTTTCTCCCTGAGTTATCTTTGCAGTGGCGGTGATCATTCCCGCAGCTTCACAGTGCTTTAAACAGTGAGTTCAATAGCGAAGCAAAGAGTGCTTTGTCCTGCCCATCGGACGCTCAGCGTCTCTGGGGGTCTATGGGGGAGCCTCGGCTGCAGCGAAACGAGACGAGTCATTGGATAAATGCTGGGCTTTGTCCCGCCCATCAGACGCTCAGCGTCTATGGGGCAGTGGCCTGGCCTCAGCTGGCCCGGACGCTCAGCTTCTGCATGATGATTGGATGATCTGTCTGAGGCTGAATCCCTTTTTGATTGACAGCGAAATGAGCGAATCAGCGATCTTGAAATTGAGCTTCCCCTCCTTGAAAGACCAGCATCCACCACTGGTTTGCACGGGGCTCTTACTTTGCCATCACGGCACGCTGTGTGGTGGGGGGCAGAATGCGGCGCAGGTGCTTGGAGCAAGGCTATGTGTGGAGGTGGCGCTGTGTGGGTGTGTCTGTCCTGTGCTCTGGGGGGCCTTTGGATGTCTATGGCTCAGACTACATACATCTTTCTTTTATAAGTACCATGCCTTTTTGGTAACAAATTGAAATAATCCCAAAGCAGTTTCTAATAAAGTTTCTTTTATAAATATCAAGCAAAGCATTAAAGCGTTAGAAGGAATGCTCCACTTGTGAAAGTAAATCTTGGGCGTCTTCTTGGCACTCAGACAACAATTCTGAGTGCTAGTCTGCTGGACAGGACGTGGTTAAAAAAAAAAAAAAAAAAAAGAAGCCCCCCTGATAGGGCTCAATGAGAAACACCTGTGGAATGCACAACACCCTGTAGTAAGAGAGAAATACAGCACAAACACCAACACCTGCACACAACCTCTGTGGGTATGACACTTTTGATACATAATAAAATCTATAAGAAAATTAAGTTGTGTTTCTGCTGTCTGGTAGACATTAATAAAGTCGTGTTGTTCTTCGACTGAAGTAGATCAAACAGCATTTTGGAGGGGAGTAGTATCCCAAGATTATCTGGGACTTCCTTGGAATTTAGTGTGACTCTTTGGTCAGCAGTGTCTCTCTACCAGTCTGTATTCAGTGTTTCCATAGTGATGAACTGCTTTGCATTATATATTATGCAGCTAACCCATTTTTTTCATCTCGTGTACAGAAGGATAATACTTGCTGCATAAAATAGTCCATTCTTTCAAAGAGACATTATCAAAGATACAAGCTGCGATAGCTTTTTCATACAGGTCAGCCCTAAGCAGCACTCATCTAATAGCTCTAATATTAGCTTTACTCTCTTTCAGCACACCGTTTTCCTTGTATCCCTACTCTGATAACTAAATCAGCTGGCTGCTTCCTTAGCAGTTGGCCAGTCAGCTTCTCTACCAAAAAAGCCATACATTATCTTCCACATATCCTAATCTACATTGAAAACTGAAAGAAACCCTATATTAAAGTGCCTTAGTTGTCCAGAACACCCTGACAAACAGCAATTTCTGAGCAAGAACAACCAACACTCAGTTTGAGAAAGTATTTTTTACCGTGTTGCTCTTTTGCATTGTTTTTAATCAAGCCAATAACCCTAACCTGGTTCACTGTTCATCATTTCCCCCAGGGATTTTCAAAATGTCTTCCCTTGCACTTCTCTTTCCAGTAGCTTTTAAATAGAACCAGAGACATCATCTTATTATGTATACCTGGTTATTAGTATGCAATAAAAGTTTATCATAAGATGATTAATCAGTTCTCTAATTGCTTGAGTAGAGTTGATAAGAAATTTTTTGAGCATCACTTAAGGGAGCCTAAATCCCACCATCGGTATTAGTACCACAGTTCACCCTCATTTTATTGCAAGCTTAGCATCAGAAACTATTGGATAGACATTTCACTTTGGATTTTCTGGCAAAGAGTAGAATTCATGGTTCTATCAATTACGGCATGTTTTCCAGGTGTTAAAGCTGGAAAGCAGCCCCAGTCCATTACACTTTCACCACTATATTCAATAGATTTTCCTGTTCTTTTTCTGAAATGATGTCTCAGTTTAACACAGAATCTAAAAGGAACTATATCTTACAAAATGTTTAACCTTTTTACGTATCTACACAGAATATTTTCCCAAAAGTATTGGGGATACATTAAGATGTCTTTGGCAAATGTGAGATGGGCCTTTGTGTTCTGGTCAGCAGTGGTTTTTGCCTTGGAACTCTTCCATGGATGTCATTCATGCACAGACTCTTTCTTGTTTACTTGTGTACTCTGGCCTTAACTGAGGCAGGTGAGTGCTGTAGATTTTTCTCTGAAGTTTTTGTGAGCTCCTGGGATGAGTCATTGATGCACTCTTGGAGTAATTTTGGCAGACCAGCTACTCCTTGGAAGGCTCTTCAGTTTTGTGTGTAATAGCTCTCACAGTGGTTTGCTGGAGTGTGAAAGTTCTATTGTTTTTTTTTTTTTTTGGGAAACCAGTTTTTTGTGACATAATGTGTTGTTTTTTTAGATATTGTAGCCCAGCTTATGCTGATAGTCAGGTTCAGTATCAGGGATTTTTTTTTTATTCTGCTGCCCTAGCTATAATCAGGCCTGAGTGAAAGAAAAATTTGGTCAATCATAGTTTATTCATTATTTAGCAAGATAATAGTTTTTTGTATTTACTCTTGATATCTTTGATATTTAGATTTGTTTATTGATCTAAAATATTAAGGTAGGAGAAAATAGTGAAAATCGAGGAAATCTGCAAGGGGGAATTTATTATCAAGGCATTATACCTCATTCTAATTAAGCGGTGTGCCTTTTTTGCAATAAATAGTGAAACATTGTTTACATTTTCCGGCTTCAGTTCTTGCTCAGAACTTAAAATTTTATTTTTATATGATCGGCCAATAGATGACTACTGATGTTTCATTTTTGTGTTTAACCAAGAAGACATTTTTAGGTTGTTGTTTTTTTTTTAATCTCATCAATCAATAATCATAGTTTGGTCACCAAAAGGTCTTTGAAAAACAAAAAGAAGTTTTTGTGAAAAAGCTTACATTTTTGATTGAAATGATTAAAATTAAGCATATACTATATATATCTATATCTATATATATATAAATATTGGCAAATGCATGGGGCATGATTACCTACTAATCAGAATTAACCAAACTTTTTTTTATTGTCATTCAAACTTGGTGCATTCAAAAAAAGCAAAAAAAGCTACTCATGATAGTAAAAGTAACAACAAAATAACCCTAACATGACCGATGTGACAGAAAAACCTTTTTTTAGTCCTACTACCTCTGTCAAAATCTCATTCAGGTGATGTTGGCAACATCAGGCCCCTACTGCCCATTTTGCTGCTTTTCACAGTTCCTTTTCACTATTTTCATTACTCATCTTTAAAATAGCAACAAAACCCAAAGAGAGATATTTAGCAGCGTTAGCTTAATTTCAGAAGGAGCATTTGACTGCATTGATCAGCCGCTAGTCGTGACCTCTTGCATGTGCAAGGCTTCCATCAGAGCATTGATTATTACGGCTTGTTCTTGTGTCCGACCTTTCTCCAAAGTCTCGGTGTGAAAAAATGTCTGACTATACTTGCACCTCTGAGAAGAAAGCTGTCCTCCTCCACATCATTAAATAGGAAGAGGAAGTGAGGATATGTGGGAGATATGAAGTGTAACCTTGCATAGCATAACCAGCACCAACCTCCCTGAAGGACGAAAAGCTAAAAAGAAGAGGAAAAGCTAAGAACTGTCTTTACTTTACAGGTGTTGTAGCTTAACCAACCTTATTTCACATTTGTTACAGAGCTGTAAAAAAAAGTGTTTGCCCCTTCCACTTTTTTTCTGCTTTTGCTTTTTTCACGCTTTTTCAGATTTTTAACAAAATTTTGATATCAGATAAAGATAATTGGAGCAAAAAGCTGTTTATGTGTCAATATGAACCTGGCCCTATTTCTAAATGTAATTGTCATCCTTGTTAAGTCATAAATAACTGTGGCTGACCACATTTATTTTGTTTAATTTCAAGAGCAACACTTTTGATGTATAATAGTACAGCTTCTCAGAAAAAAAATCAAAAACCCCCATTCAAAAAAAGGTTATATTACTTTCTGGCTACCAGAAGGGAAATGTGTGATGCAGTCTTTAAATTGTTAATGTTTCCTTATTTTTAACATATCAGTGATTTCCCCATAATACTTCATGTGGCTATCCCACATCTCCTATTACTCTCAGTCAGACAATGGAACAGGATATGGTGTGTATTTTGTTTAGAGGCAACTCCTATAATAATGACCCCATATTGTCATGAAACAGTATACAGTCAACACTTTTATTCATTCTTTCAAAATACATTACTGTCCCAAACACTTCCAAGTTTATTAGCATTATTTTGACAGCTGCAAATCCATATTATTGTCCCAATAATTAAAGTAATCAAGGTCAAATGAGTTTGTTGACTTATGAATAAGTGCATGATTTGCACCTACGTGTGAGTTGTACCTTTTTTCTGCTGTTTATCCTAACACAGTTTTACCACAATCGTGTCCACATTATTTTATAATAGCACATTTTAAATCAGGGAGCCTCCACCTTAAGGTGGCAGAATTATGGGCTCAGCAGAGTGGACACGTAAAAGCTTGTTATAGTGTAAATAATTAAACAACACTCCCATAGAATTAATGATACGCACCCCAACAGCAGGAGGGTCCACACTGATACATTAATCAGAAACACAGGCAGGAATTCATAAAATCACATTAATACCTTCCCACAAGGAGATTAACAGTTTTGAGTTAAAGAGAAAAACAAAGGACTCAAATGACAATCTTTTTTTAAATTTGTGGTGATGAATGACGGAATATTTATGGGTGGATGGTCTGGATCTGTTCTTGGTTAGTTCTTAAATCCCCTGCGATTCTAAAACATGTTTTTCATGGTAAAGATGATTACCATGATGTTTCATGGAAAAGGACTATACAAAAACACTTTTATAAGTGTTCCAGTACTAAACCTTCCCATCATGCACTTTTTTTATAGTTTGATGTGAAGTTTTTACCTATGACATAGAGAGATGACAAACAAAAATGATAATTTTTCTCAAAATTTCTAGATGCCACAATAACAAGCATGGTTTTTTTATACAGAACAAGTAAAATATGTCATTTTTGAATTTCCTGCACTATTCTTAGATCAGCGATGAGTTTTCTGTTTTCTCCTTATTTTGCATATAGGCTGTGCAGCAATCTGCAACCTCCGAAAGAAAGAATGTTAAGGAGGCAAAAAATGCTTAAAAAAATAAAACACTCCACCAATCAGCACCAAGCATTGCACCAAACACTGAAAGAAGACCACCTTTAACTCAGCAGTAGAGGTTGTGTTTGAAGTGATCATTACAGGGAGATTACAGACTAACATCTGAATTAAATATAAGTTGGTCACTACTAGGACATCATTACTGAAGTTACATAGTTTACATAACCAAAAAGTGTACACTGACAGGGGGGATAGATTTTGAACAGTTAAAGATGTTTGAAAAGGGGTGGGAGTGTGGTGAATTAATCAAATTTATAGGTTTTTCTCAAAAATAAACCACTCCATGTAAGCAAATTATTATTTCTTTCATGTAAACTAGAACTTCTGAATCTGCCTTGTACTCATGTTGTAGAGAAAAATGAGATTCATTGGTGTAAGTTACATTGCAACATCTTTTATCATAGCTTTGTTTACACCAGGCTATGTAACCCGCACTTGAAGCAATATATTAATTTAACGTAATTTTTATTCATTGATTTATTTACTGTATTTTGATATTCATTGTTTGGTCTTTACTTCATCAACAAATTAATGAGATTTAGTGATGAACATTTTGATTTGAAAATGTAGACAAATAACACACACACACAAAAAAAAAAACTCAGTCAGCAGATGTAAGACTATTACATAACACCTGAGCCTATTACCATTTTGTGAGCGTATTCCAGTTTCTGCTCCATATGGTAGCATCAGCAGGAAACAATCCTAGGATTAATGTGGTGCTTGGAATAACACATGGCTAATGAACCCCATAAGCTATGATTATGGTTTTAGTCAGCTAAAGGACAAAGAGGTGAGAGATCTAATTCAAGTTGGGCCGGTTTTACCACTGTTTATAACATAATGTTTCAGGCTTAGAGATGGTGGCTCTGATCTGGCTTTGTTGAGATCCTGCAGTAAATACCAGACAAGGGAGTGTCAAACCCAGCATTGTTTCTCCAACAACAAAGACAGAGTTCAGCTGTTTAGGCGCAGACATAAAGTTTCTGTTTTGAAAGTCATTTATTCCAGTTATTCAAAAGAAAAAAATATTAATTAAACTGGGGATTTTTGTTTTTTTAGTAAACAGTTGACGTGTGGTCTCTCATGTTTCTGGGCACCATTATCACACTAGACCCAAACTGGTAAACCCACATAAAATAACTTTGCTTTGGTGTGTCTGCACATAGTTGTGACATCAGAATGCAGCAACAAACAGTCTGGAGAGAATCACCAGTGTCACACTGACCTCCATGCAGAACTGGATTTATCATAGACAAGTAACAGAGCAGGAAGAAAATATCTTTACATTAGGACATTGACTATTTCTGATACCTCTTCAAGTAAATTCCCCTGAATACCGCAAGCTTCAACATGAAGGCACAAAAACTGCACGGCCAGTTAACCAAAATACAAAACCAATTAAGTGTTAATGAAAGTTTTACACTTTGTAAGGGCAAACTTTGGATATTTCACAAAAAAAGAGGTGAAGCAATTTCCCTGTTCACACAGGCAGCAGCTCAGTGAGCACATTTATTGATAATCCAGGCCTTTGCTTTAAACTTGACTATGTAAGGCTGTTACAGTTTTTCTCAATTGCTAAGACACATTTCACGAAAGATGCTCTCTGTTTCTCCAAACTGTGAACACAAAACCCAATTTTCAAGCAACATTCACAAAACCTCAGACTTTGAGGATCAGACCTCAAAACAGCAGTCTGTGCTCAAACATGAACTATATTGTCAAATCATGCCCCGAGTCAATCAAAATTAAAAACACTACTAAGCAGTCTCTAAATGCTACATAGAAAAATTTTAAATACAATGCTCAGGACATGAAGCTGTAGAAATAAATGTTTATTGTTCACTGTAGGCTAAATGTATGTTCTAAAAGAAAAAAAAAACTGTGCATTTAGCACTTATACAGTAACCCTACGTAAAAATAAGGTTAAAAAATATACAAATGAGAAGTGTATTACTCAGCCACAGCATTATTTCTCGTACTGGGTCAGGCCACAGGACTTCATCCATATCACAGGCCACATTTGTCCGGCCAGGCAACGGGGGAAAAAACACCTGGCATGCCATATCCAGGCTTGGCATGCCTCCACACTTATGTCACCACAGGCTAGTTCCATGGGTTGCAGGAGATTCACCCTAGTGTAAGGTTGGTGTTCATACACCTTCCACTGCCATGAGGAGAAGAATTCTTCAATGGGGTTCAGGAGAGGGGAGTACAGTGGAAGGCAAAGATTGATAAAACCTTGGTTCATATTGAACCACTCTCTAACCTGGAGGGCTCTGTGAAAACTCACGTTGTGCCAAACAACAACAGATGGGATGTTCATCCTGCTGCCGTAACAGAGCAGCTTACATGTGATTGAGGAAAACGAGGAGCTGGTGAGTATTGTAGGGCCCAGGTTGGCATGATGGTGGACAACCCCATGATTGCTGATGGCAGCACACAATGTGACATTGCCACCATGCTGCCTAGGGACACCAACAATGGCCCGTTGGCCAATCATGCTATGGCCTCTCCTTCTCCTTTTGGTGAGAATAAACCCAGCTTCACCAATGTAGATTTATTCATGGGGTCTTTCCATTGCATCCAGTTGAAAGACTCTCTGTAGAACGTTTTGTAAGTGATACAGACAAAGTGATTTAGGCCATTTACTACTTATCAACATTGAATGTGTCTGGATATATAGCAACCTGTATGAACTGGAATCTTAGCTCTTTGACTCTGTCTGAGTTGTGATCAAATGGCACTTTGTTCAGCTATTTCATGGGCTGTCTGTTGCACTTGAGGACACGATCAACAGTAGAGAGGCTGACACTATTGATAACCTCAAAATGTACATGGTCCTCAATAAACTTCTGTTGAATTTCACACAGTTTACTGTAATGGTGTTGTTCTCAGGGACCATATTAACAATTAGGGTCTCTGGGTGTGGGGAGAACATACCTGTCCTCCCACCCCCATTGGGCAGTCTTTCAATTCTAAAAAAAGAGAACATGCAGTTACAAAAATATACATTAAATACTAGGCCTACAAACAGTTAGACTAACCCTCCATTACAATACTACAGTACAATGGCACAGTGATGTACTGAAACATATATTTACTTACAGTATACTGTGGTACAGTATATAGGATAGTCATACAGTAATTGCTGTCAACATTTACATCCTATAATGACAAAAAGGCAATTACTTGTTCTCTCGAAACCTTTGGATTATGGTGGATAAAGTGAATCTGCTGATGTTTGGTTGTACCATTTGTACCCTCCCTCACACTCATACCATGGACATGAACATAGTCAATCAGGGTAGCTCTAATTTCATCAGATATTACTGTTCTTTGTTTTCACTGACCACCTCTCACACAAATTCCTCCTCTCAGATTTCTATCCATTGTAGTGTCTCACAAACCAGTGCTCTCTGAACTGGCTTACATACAGTGGCTTGTAAAAGTTTTCAAACCCCTTGAACTTTTCCACATATTATCACATTAATACCACAAACATAAATATATTTTATTGGAGATTTATTTGAAGGACCGGCACAAAGTGGTATACAATTGTGAAATGGAACAAAAATTGTACAAGATTTCTTTTTTTTTACGAATAAAAAACTAAAAGGGGCATTGTGCAAAAGTATTCAGCACCCTTGAGTCAATGTGGACGTTGTGGAACCACCTTTTGCTGTAATTACAGCTGCAAGTCTTCAAGGGTATGTTTCTATCAGCTTTGCTTTTCCAGTGAAATTTTTGCCTATTCTTTGCAAAACAACTCAAGCTCAGTCAGATTAGATGGAGAGCGTTTGTGAATAGACGTTTTCAGATTTTGTCAATGATTCTCGAATGGGTTTAGATCTGGACCTTGACTGGGCCTGTCAGGATCTGTCTATTAGGTTTGTGTTTGTTTACTTTTGCTCACCCAGGTGCTTTTCTGTTCATTTCTGGTTCTTTAGATTCCTTCTGGTCAGTTTTGTTGTTTTTCTGTGTTTTGGTGTTAGATACTTTTAGTCATATTCTGATGGATCTGGTTCTTCTTTATGTTCTTAGTCTAGTCATTGTTTTCTTGTATTCTGGTCACCTCCATGCTCTACTTGGTCATTTATGTTAATTAGTCACTCCCTCTGTCTCCATGTAGCCCTGGTCCACACCTGTGCCATATTGCTCCTGATTAGCTTCTCTCCCAGTTCATTGGTTCTCACTTCACTTCCTTCAGTTTATAAGCTCTCTGGTTTGCATCGTTCTCACTGGTTTCTTCCGTTAACACCTGGTTATCTACCCTGTGTTTTTGCCCTGGTCCAGTCCTGATTCTTTCCATGTCTGTTGCCTGGATTTTCCTGTGCCTGCTTCCTACCTGTTTATGTTGCTTTTCACCTGCCTGAGTTCCTGTACCTGGTCCATTGTAAGTGTATTTTGCTATTAATCTATTAAATCATCACTCCACTCAATTCTGCACCTGGGTCCTACCTTAAAACAAATCATGACAGGACCATTCTGACACGTGAATATGTTTTATTTTAAACCATTCCATTTTAGTCCTGGCTTTATGTTTAGGGTTGTTTTCCTGCTAGAAGGTGAACCTCCGCCCCAGTCTCAAGTCTTTTGCAGACTCCAACAGGTTTTCTTCCAAGATTGCCCTGTATTTGGCTCCATCCATCTTCCCATCAACTCTGACCTCCTTCCCTGTCCCTGCTATAGAGAAGCACCCCCAGAGCATTTAACCATATTTGACAGTGGGGATGGTGTGTTTAGAGTGATGCGTCGTGTTAGTTCTCTGCCACACATAGCATTTGGCATTTTGGCCAAAAAGGTCAGTTTTGGTCTCGTCTGACTGTGGATACTGCAAAATTGTAGAGTAGTTTGAGAATGTAGCGAAAAGGGTGAAAGTGGTAATTATGCCCGCCAGCAGCCTAAGCCTATAGCAGCATAACTACAGAGATAGCTCAGGATAACTTAAGCCACTCTAACTATAAGCTTTATCACAAAGGAAAGTTTTAAGCCTAGCCTTAAAAGTAGCAAGGGTCTCTGCCTCACGGACTAAAACTGGGAGCTAGTTCCACAGGAGAGGAGCCTGATAACTAAAGAATCTGCCTCCCATTCTACTTCTAGAGACTCTAGGAACCACCAGTAAACCTGCAGTCTGAGAACGAAGTGCTCTGTTAGGAACATATGGAACAATCAGATCTCTGATGTATGATGGAGCTAGATCATTAAGGGCTTTATATGTGAGGAGGATAATTTTAAATTCTATTCTTGATTTAACAGGGAGCCAATGAAAGGAAGCTAAAGTAGGGGAAATATGACCTCTCTTTTTTAATTTTCATCAGAACTCTTGCTGCAGCATTTTGAATCAGCTGAAGGCTTTTAACTGCATTTTGTGGACATCCTGATAGTAACGAATTACAATAGTCCAGCCTTGAAGTAACAAATGCATGAACTATTTTTTTCAGCTTCACTCCTGGACAGGATATTTCTAATTTTGACAATGTTCCGGAGATGAAAGAAGGAAATCCTAGAAACCCGTTTAATATGGGATTGAAATGACATGTCCTGGTCAAAAATAACACCAAGGTTTTTTGCTTTATTATCGGAGAACAATTTAATGCCATCAAGGTTAAGTGATTGACTAAGCAGTTTCTTTTTCAAAGACTCCGGTCCAAAGACGACAACTTCTGTCTTGTCTGAATTTAGAAGCAGAAAATTTAAAGTCATCCAAGTTTTTATGTCTTCAAGACATGCTTGTAGTCTATCTAACTGGTTGGGCTCATCAGGATTAATGGATAAGTAAAGCTGAGTATCATCAGCGTAACAGTGACAATTTATTCTATGCTGCCTGATAATTTTACCTATTGGAAGCATATATATAGTGAAGAGAATTGGCCCATCTACTGAACCCTGTGGTACTCCACAATTAACCCTGGAGTTTAGAGATGATTTATCATTTACATGAACAAACTGGAATATACTGGATTGGTGCTTCTGTGTTCTTTTTTTGTCTCTGTTCTGTTCTCTCAAACCCCCAGTCGGTCTTGGCAGATGGCCGCTCACACTGAGCCTGGTTCTGGTTCTGCCGGAGGTTTCTTCCTGTTAAAAGGGAGTTTTTCCTCTCCACTGTCGCTACATGCACGCTCAGTATGAGAGATTGCTGCAAAGTCAACGCCAGTGACTGTCCACTGTTGCTACATGCTCTTCCAGGAGTAGTGAATGCTACAAGTCACTGACTGGATGCAATCTGCTGGATGTCCTTAGAGAATAAAAGTTTTTACCAAATTAAACAAATAACTGAATCTGACTGCACTGTTCGATAGTTAGGATTAATTGGAATGTATGTCCCCTACTTGAAGTCTGTATGATTCGATTGAATTGACTTTGTAAAGTGCTTTGAGATGACATGTGTTGTGAATTGGTGCTATATAAATAAAACTGAATTGAATTGAAACAATAAAATAATCAGCTCAGCATTTAGTTAGCCTGATACTGTCTACTGCCTGTTCCGACAGGTGTAGCATCCATTTTCAATGCTACAACACAGCATAATACGTATGACATCACCCCTTTTTTATGCTGGTATGCAAGTCATTTTTGTAAAAATTAAAGCACAGAGAATCTTATATACACACAAATATTCACCATGCCAGTAATAAATATTATGTATTTTTTAACTGGCTAAAATAGGGTCATTACTTTATATCAACACAATTATTAGTTTTTAATTTTATGACCAGCACCAAGTGAAACAAATGGCACTGGAGTACTGTTTGAAAGGGATCTAAATGTTACATCACTTAAGAACTAATATGAATTCAAAGTGTATAATACCACATGAAGTGGAGAAGTAGGAGTCTGTGCTAGTGGGGAGCAGGAAAAAAAGGAAGAGGCCAGCACTAGCAAGACATTGTTCTTAGCTTTTCTTCTGTACACATGGAATACATAAAGTTTGCCACGACATAGCTAAATGCTTAAGGCGCCTGTGCCAAACAAGTGTGGATTAAAATTTTCGTGGTTCTAGCTGCAGCTGCTGTTGGGTTATGTGATATGATGCCCCATATGTTCCACCTGACTAATTACACTATAGAAAAGGAGGGGAGAAGAAAGAGCGTTAGGGTAAGGAGAGGGGGTAGTGGGAAGAACAATGTCAAGGAGCGTACAGAGACAGAACACGTTTTGTGAGGAGGATGAGAAAAGGGCTGATGAAATTGAATGAATACCATCATTAGTTCCTGTTCCATCAGCTTATATCACCAGTGTGATCGGCCTTGTAGCCAGTGTCTCACAGGCTACAGCCCCACTGTTCTCAAATCAGTCCAAATGGATTGTGATAGCAACAGGCTTTGACCTACTTTGAAGAACAATAGCCCCCCATGGCTGTTTGGGACATTCTGATAGTTTAGTTTGGAGGTCACGCAGGCTTGGGTAGCTTGGACAGAGTGGATGAGGAGGAGGGTAGGGTGAGGCCCAGCCCCTTCACCCTTTCAGATGCTCCACAAACTTTTTTCCATTAAAATTAAAAGACTTTAATGGGCCAGATCCCAGGACTGTCCTATGTTGTTTTTTTCTAATCTACCTCCATACCTCCACTTCAGTCAAATATAGTGACAAGACTAACATTCCCCTTAAAGAGTTTATCTGACCTCTGTGCCATCAAACTGTACCAACGCTTTTCTTGTAAAATTTCCCCCCTTGACATCCATTCAAAACTACTGTTGCTATTAGCACAAATGCTGGAATGTTTCTACAGTGCAGCAAAGTGTGCTACACAGTTTAATTCTGCAAATTGTTCTGCCAAATTCTGAATTTGGATGACAAATTAAATAAATTCTCTTACGTCTTGGGTATAGTTGTTGTCTGAAGCGTAATAATATTGTTCATATAAATAAATCAATTAATTTTAACAAATTTAGACTTCATTGAACTCTCCCTGGAGAAATTGTCCTTTGCATTTAACCCATCCCTTAGGGGGCAGAGGGCTGACATTGTGTGGCTCAGGGACCCAGAGTGGCAGGCTGTGGGATTCAAACCAGTGTACCTGTGTCTTTCAGGACACAAATACCCTGCTCTCTAACCACTAGGCCTCCGCTCCCCCCATATGAGTGGTGTTTTGACACTGATGGAGATTTGACTTTTTATGGGCAGCGATGGAGCCCCCATCTCATCAGTTATGACAGATATTGAAGCTATTGCTCAAAGTAGCTTCTTATTGCATCTTCTTATTGCTGTTAAAGCAGTTGAAATATGGACTTATCTGAATACAACAAGTAACACCTAAAAGGTTAATTGAACTCAAAGGATCTGAGGAAACGGATTGCCTTGAACCATTTAAGTTTAGTAAGTTAAACAATTCAGTATAAAACAATTCAATTTAAGTACAGTTAACTTAAATATGTGTTTAGGTAACATGGATAAAAAATGCTTCAGCTACTGTACTGCAATACATTTAGGTTAGTCTAATGTTTTAATGGAGTTACCATGTCCATATTAAAGCTGTTTAAATGTCATATATGTTGTAGAACCTATTAGAATGCAGACATAATAAACAAAATATCAAATACATCTAAGCTGTTTGCGTCCACAAAGATGATCTACAGTGAAATCATCTGCTGCTGAAGCACATAACTGATAATTCGCCAGAGAAGCGCACACAGCCTAATCATTTGCAAACTGGATGCAGGTGAAAAATCACCATTTTAAGCAAAGTCAAGTCAAGTCAAGTTTATTTATATAGCGCCTTTCAGCAACAAGGCACTCAAGGCGCAGTAGCTCTGTACGCTTTTCCTCTTGATCCGCTGGGAGCAGTAACAGCCAGCTAGTAGCACATGTAATTTCCTCATTTAAATAGGGTGGTCTGAACCTCTTTTGCACCTGTTATCCATTGCACAGACATAACATGGCCACTTACTGCACGAGGAATTTTTTTTTTTTGCACAAGCAATTTAGCGCTCCATACATGGAATCTTTAAAGATAAGGGCCCACGTGTGAAATTATCACAAACAATGCAAACAACAACTGTAGAAAAACTAGAACTTCTGTGATTTGCATAGCATCTGCCTCTTTAAAGACAAATCAGAACCTAATTGTGCGTTCACACCAAACGCGGATTTTGCAAATTTTTCTCATCATTTGTGTGCTGTTGCTCGCTTGACATCTCCGCGTGGCCAAATGTCAACAAATGGCAATGCTTCGCCGCCTCATCAAATAGGAGGAGCTTCTATCTGCTGCTTGCTGGTTTCATCTGAACATGGCGGACATGAATTTCACGGATAATCACGGTGTTTTACCTGTGGTGAGCCGAAAAACGCTGCCGACGTCAACGTCCCTGGGTCCACCAGATTCTTCACAGTTTGGAGAGTACCACCACCTACTCCAGGAGCTGCGTCTGGATGACGGCCGATTTCAGCGGTACTTCCGTCTATCCAGGACCCAGTTCAAAGATCTGCTGCCCCGCATTGGGTGACGAATCGGCCTCCGGGACACCAACTACCGGCGCTGTATCCCCGCTGCTGAACGCCTGTCCATCTGTCTTCGGTGAGTAAATAAATCTCAGCTAGTTAGTTGAGTCATACAACTCAGGCTTGCTGCACACCGCCACTATGATTTGGTCCTCCATCTTCACTGAAAACAGCTTCTTCTCCGTTGCGGTCCTTCACCCTACGTCACAGCCACATCCAGTCCCTGATTGGTTGACGCGACACGAATTTAGAAAAAAGTTCCGATTTTTCAACTCCTGCGTGGCGTCCATTGCGGGTTTCGCTTCGCCTCGCACCGCTCCGCTCCTGAACGCGCCTCTACATAGGGATAACATGTAAATCGGTCGATCCTATCACAGAATTCACAGTCGGTGTGAACGCACCTTAAAACTGCTTTCGGCAATTAGTGTGCAAGCCACCAGTGTTATTCAACAATAAAAACTGTCAACAACTACTCCAGTTCATTTCTCAAGGCTTGTAACTTATGTTTGAGCTACTTAAGAAAGCAGCTCAAACATAAGTTACAAGAGAGAACTGCAGGAACCTAATCAATGACCTGACATCAATAACTCAAACCAGCGCAAACCAAGAAAAAAGAACAAAGTTCTCATGTGTGGAAGACGAACTTGTCTGTGTCCCAAACCAATGATAAACACACACGTCATGTTGTGGGGTCTTTTCCATTACAGCTATGTCCCCAACACGTCTGTCTCCATTTGAAACAGGTGCACCAAATGATGTTGCATTCACGTGGTCCTGGATGGTCTGGCAATGAGCACTTCAAAAAATGCTGTATTTTACTGCTCAGAGCGTTTAAAACAATATGTACATTAACTAAAGCTAATTAAATAGGGTTGACACTAACTAAAAATTTTGGATAGCCTAGTAATGTTTTTTCCACTTGTTTCTTTATGCACTCTAAAAAGAGTATTTGGGCTCATGTTCGGGACTTATTTACTTTGATGGGTTCAATTAACTAAAAGTCACACATTTTCATCTGAAAGTAACTTCTTACTTTCAAGGTGAATCAGTTAAGTTTAATGCAGCTTTAGTATCGTACGTGTGACGTCAGGACGTACCTCATAGCATGAACACCAACCCCATGTTTATGTAGCGACAAGCTTTGCATTTGGTGTCAGTATTTAGATCTTATAATCAGGTGCAGGTGAAAATTCAATTCTGATGCAACTAGCTTATTTGGAAGTCTGCCTTCGTGTTACAGTAGAAAGGCGCTAGACTGCATCAACGCCTGGTAGTGGCTCATGTGTTGTAGTGGTGACCCAACTTGACTTGAATATATAAGGACATGCTACAATGCGGACACAGTGGTAGATTTTCAAGAGTCAGATTTCCTGGACTTTGCGGAGGTGACAGTGATGTGTGGGTGTTCTTTTTAGTGTGTAGCGCAAAGCTAATTTAATCTGATGCAACCCTATTGTGCCTATTAGTGAGAGCTGCTGCTGCAGCCAGTGAAGCCGTCGCTCAGGTGCTGCTAATACATGATATGACGTAAAAAACGCATAAAATCCCGACAGCTATCGCTAAGCTGGCATTTTGCTTTAACAAATGTGACCACTTGTCAGTATACAAAATCTGATTTTCTGACAGGGATCCAAGCTAACCTATTGGCTACTCAGAAAGCAGCCATGACAAAAGGCATTTATTTTCATAATGTAAACTAAGTTGGACCCCAATGATCATAAATTAATTCTAATCTATAGTTGCAAAACATCACTGGTAACAACTAGTCTGAATAAAAATCTGGGCTTCAACAAAGTTTTGCATTCTTTGAGGCTAAGAAAATGTCACATAATAATATGTAATTTAAACATCCATGTCAAGTTTGATTATGACGTTTGAGCTGTTTGATGTGACAACATAAGCATGACAAACTCTTCCACAATCTAGAATGATGCTGACAAAAATGTATTCTAATATACTTAAAACCCCACTTAAGGAGAAAAGTGAGAAAGGAGAAAAGTGAAGTTTCAAACTAAGAGTTGCATGGTGGCGCAGTTGGTAGCACTGTTGCCTTGCAGCAAGAAGTTCCTGGGTTCGACTCTTGGCCGGGGGAGTTTCTGCATGGAAGTTTCATGTTCTTTCCGGGTTCTCCGTCTTCACAGTCCCAAAACATGACTGTTAAGTTAGTTGGTCTCTCTAAGTTGCCCTTAGATAAGAATGGTTGTGTCTTTTTGTGTTGCTCTGGACTGGCAACCTGTCTTGGGTGTACCCCGCCTCTCGCCCTTAGACAGCAGGAAATATAGGCACCAGCTCCCCTGTGACCCTGTACAAAAGAAATGGGTATAGAAAATGGATTAAAGTTTCAAAACAAATGTCTAGTATGCTTAATAATTTGTGCAAGACAGTTTTTGAATTTGTGATGTCTTTACAATAAAATCTCACGTTTCTTTTATTCAATAGAGATTTCTTTTTTTAGTCAACTTGAATTTCTAATTTCCATGAAAGTATTTTATGCCTATTAGAAAAATCAAATAACATGCCAAAACACACATTGAAGATGATTTACATTCAAGCTGTGTTTTATTAATATAGTGTGAGAAATAATGTAATATTTTGGATAATTCCGTTTTTTATTTTGGAACAACTTACATATTTTGAGTTGAGTTTCCATAAAATTAAGTCAAAGGGATTTGAATTCTTTATTTGAAAGAACAAGAAAGTTCTGGGTTCAACCCTTGGCCAGGGGTCTTTCTGCATGGAGCTTGCATGTTCTCTCCGGGTACTCCGGCTTCCTCCCACAGCCCAAAAACATGAATGTTAGGTTAATTGGTCTCTCTACATTGCCCTTAGGTGTGAATGAGTGTGTGCATGGTTGTTTGTCCTGTGTGTGTCTGTGTTGCCCTGCGATGGACTGGCGACCTGTCCAGGGTGTACCCTGCCTCCCGCCCATAGACTGCTAGAGATAGGCACCAGCTTCCCCATGACCCACTATTGAAGAAACGGTAGAAAATGACCGACTGACAAAACATGATTTTATCAAGTAGAAGCTACATGTTAGACTGACACCCAGTTTTCTTTTTTCGAGTGTATATGCTGATGATATGTTGCTCTTTCTCAGAAATGCCATCCCATCTCTTCTAGAGACAGTAATCCTAATAAATCAAAGTCTTGAGGTGTGGGTTGATGGACTTTGTAGGCAAGATCCTCGCTTTACTTGTCCTCATTTCTAATGTTCTGACTACAAATGTCAATAAATTAGATACACATGGAGCTTTGGGGGAGGTATGTAACAGACTGTGTTTTCAGCAAGAAGTCAGGTGTCCAATACCCAAACTGCAACAGAATTTTGATGCAATTTGGACATTCAAACCTAAATTCATAGCACTATTTCAGTTCAAAAGCAACACTAAAATTGGAGATGAGTTCCAGGAACTGTGGCCCAAAGGTCATAGGTGGCTGCTGTGTTGGAAACCAGATGTCCTGGTGGTGGACACCAGATGAGAAGGGACCTGTCAAGTTCAAGAAGGAGCCTTTAGGCTTGGTTGATTCTGGGGACTACTGAACACCTAACAGGTATTGATTGCATGGTATAAAAGATTGTAGCTTCTGTGCTTGCGGAAGCAAAACACTCTGGCATAGGATAAATTGTGAGAAGCTATCAAAAAGGACTTTTTGTTGACCTCAGGGAAGGCCAGGGGCTGTGGAAGGCCTCACGGAGTGGGGAGCTGTGGTACTAGACTGAGAATATTGTTAGGCACTGAAAAGAGAATTCTGAGGATATATGTGTACTACTCCGCAGTGTCTGAGGACATGGTTGAAGGCAAGCCATTACCCTGGCAGAGCTACTTGAAGCAGCTAAAAGCGTGATCCCCGTTGTCAGGGCGTCACTGAGGATCACGCTTTCTCATTGTTGTAGATGGGACCTATAGTCAGGAAATGTGGGTCATAACCGAAACAATATCCTGCATACAAATGGGTAATATGAGCTTCCGCTGTGTTTGTTTTTAATGATTCAGCATGTCTATGTGAGAACTGCCAAGTGTGTATTAATTAAGGTGGTACATGACAAAAATATTAATTAGAGACTAACAGAGAGAAACTTTCCAATCCAATTATCTGGTCCACATACAGATTCCACATCCTCAATCAGCAGGAAACTGATGCAGGCCTGGCTTTCTGCCTATATGAGGCTGAGACAATGAGTCACTTCTGGCCCATTACCAATAACACTCTGTTGAGACCAAAGCATCCTGGAGGAGTAAGAGCTGAAACACACACAATTACTCACAAACAGAACACATACGGTGGTGGAGGGGGACAAGAAACTATGGACCGGATGGTTGTGAGAAACGCCCTGCACAATAATGGAAAAAGCAGAAGTAAAAAGTAAAGGAAAAGAAAAGCGTCTACACCAGTGCAGCAGTGTATAAACAGACAGACCAGACATGGGCAATAATAAACATGCAATCAGTTGGAGAGGATTGTGGTGCAGAGATAAGGTCATGGCTAATTTGTTTTAGTTTTCTTGGCAGTGAATAAAAGTGAACAAACATCCATGGTTACAGTTTAATTATCCTCTTCCACTGCTGAGATAAAGCAATTCTTTGAAGACACATAAAAACAACTAAACATTTGACATATT
This sequence comes from Crenichthys baileyi, assembly GCA_036173005.1. Lineage (NCBI taxonomy): Eukaryota > Metazoa > Chordata > Actinopteri > Cyprinodontiformes > Goodeidae > Crenichthys > Crenichthys baileyi. Next base: position 99,277 of record JAHHUM010002463.1, read on the forward strand.
ATTTTAAGCTTTCTTCATGAACCAACAGTAATACTTAAGTTTTGACGTAAAAATCAAAATTATTGTGCTAACATTGGATAATGTCAGACATGCAAGACAAGCAATTTCATCTTTTGCATGGAGAATTTTCACAATGATTTGCATGCAAAGATGTCCTGTATGAGGTAACCATTGTTCTAATATCAAAGTTTAGAATATATTTTGATCCTGAAGCAAGAACAGGTCATAACCTATTAAACAGTATTTTTAGACAACAGCAAGGACTTTTTTCTGAACTGACTCTAGTGGCCACTGTGTGATTTTGGTGAATATGATATGAGTTTGTCATTAAGGTGGCACATACTTGAAACAGCATTAACACTGTACCTCTGAAATGAGTTCCTTGGGGAAGGAAAAGGTAAGGACAGTGCAGTGTCTGGCACGCTAGCTCTTTTGTTACATTGAGAGTGATCTTGAAGAGGGAAAGTGGTGATTGTGTATGCTGACACACAGTGAGAAACCACCACTCAGCAGCACACACATGCTCCTTCACCTGCTCCCCCACTCCATTCTTCTTCCAGCCTTGACTTTCATGAATGGAGTTACAGAGTGTAATCCTCTCATTGGCTGAAAGGTCAACCAATCAGAGAGATATGTGAGCTTGGACTTTTGGCCATTCACAAAGGTGTTTACTCACATTTTCTCTTCAACCTTCTCACGTAAAGATACCTCAAAACAAGATTATTGTAAACAGAGAAATAAGCATTCTTTTCATTTGCACAATAGTTTTTTTTTTCTGCCAAAAAGGTTTGACAGGTTTGGAATATTACAAAGGTATGAACCCTTGTAACATTTTTGAGATGGAGTTGTTCTAATATGACAGAAATTCACTTTGATCTTGGCCCAACTCTGATCAACTGCTGATTCTGAAACTAAACTAGAAAAGAATCTAAAAGAGCCATCTTGTGTTATTGACTGGTTGTATTTTTCTAGATCTGAAATTCACATAAAAAACTGGAACTATTCTTATAAACTCATCACCATCTCAGAACAAATATTTATGTACAGAGCTAATTAATGTATATCCACACTTGTACAGCTACTTTTCAACTGGTAGTTCAGTTTAGGTTCTAAATTATACTACATTTTGCAACATGCCACATGTAACTCTGGTCAATTCAACAAGTATGAAGAAAAAAACTGAGTGCAATCACTACAAGGAAATACATGAATAGTTTAACAGAAGTTTCTCTACTTGTGTTTGTGCCTTTAACACAAAAACAAAAACTCAAAAATCCATGATACTATTATGTCTTATTACAATATATTATTGCGTTTTTTCTTGTAATGGTTTGTGCAAATAGAGAAACTTTTCCATTTATCAGTAACTGAACAGGAAGTCAAGTGAAGAGTTGCCAGTATCACTGACTCAGGCAAAATTTTCTTCTGCTTAGACTTAACTGACATTCAAAGTACTGACGATAAAACAGAAGTGTCCTACAGTGATGCCACATGTACATGTATTTACATAACTGGCACCAAAACTTTATCAAGCATGGCTGCTGTCAGTAATGAACCCACCCATGCCGTGCAGCAGGATGAGTGTTCAGATGTTGAACAAAATATCTTTGTACTCATTACCACACCTCTGGCCCAACTGTAGAAGCTGTGTGTTATCTGTGGTTGCTCCTGCATGTTGTCCCTGCCCAGCTGGATAAGCTCACTGCAGATAAAATAATTTCTGCAGAAGTGAGGTGGGACTGCCACTAAAATGAGATAACACTAACTAAAAGGTCTCCACTTTTTACTTGAGGGTCTGGTTTCTCAGTATTTTGATTTAAACAATGTCAGGCTTTGCATTTGTCTCCCATATTACAAAGATGCCAGTCTGAGGTGTGACACTGAATTTGCATACACCAACATAAGCTCTTATTGGAAACGCTGTACACATACATGTTGGAATCTGCACTGAGCATTATTGCAGTAAGGTACAAATAGTACATATTTATCAACCCTTCAAGCACTAATTGTCCCATCAGTATACATGAGAAATGATGCCACAATGACTCATTTGTATGAAACTGACTAGTGCAAATTTTACTTTAAAATTATCCTGAATACCTTCTTCCTGTGAGACAACAGGACTAACCCATGTATAATTTATACCTCTGGCTCAGGTTGTATTCACTTTAAAGTTTATGACAGTACAATGAGGAAATTACAGAAGGAATAATGCTTGTTCGAAAGGCGTACCAGGCGAAAGCCTCCTCTCTAATAAAAAAAAAAAAAAAACATGGCAGTACAAATTAGGGAGAAGTCTGAACAAAACATCTGTGGACGTTTGGCCATAACACAGAGCAGCATGTTTGATGAGAACCAAACATGGTCTTTCAGCACTATATACCTCATGCCAACTGTCAAGCATTGTGGCAGAAGGCTAATGATTTAGGCATGTTTTGCAGCCACAGAACCTGAGATGATTATGAGTTTCTCTTTTCCAAGTTTTCAAATGTCATCTGTCCCACAGCTAAAAACTGGCCTGAACAGGGTCTTGCAACAGGACAATGATCACAAATCCAAAAAGATCAAAAGGTTGGAATGACCCATTCAAATTCTCAGGGTAGCACCAATTCACAGTAGTCTCAAGGCACATTCTGAAAAAATAAAAACTACAGAATTACATACTCCATTTAGTCCAATCACAAAGACAGAATAAAGGTCAATTACTATCATTCCAATTTGATTGAAGTTCTTAAACAATGTAGACTTGCAGCATTCACTCCTCGTGGACGAGCATGTAACAACAGTGGACAATTGATTGCACTGAGTCTTTAACTTGTAGTAAATGGCAGTATTCCCTCATACTGAGCATTCATGTAGCAAAAGTGGAAAGGAGAACTCCCTCTTAACAGAAAGAAACCTCCATGTCATGTTGTTTTTAACAGATTTGACCCACATGCAGAAAGCAATCCAGGATACAGAGTTTTACGGTAACGTGTTTATTTACAGAGTAGTGAAATGTGCTGGGGAACTGGAACCGGGAAACCAACTGTAAAATAAACAGGATGGTGAGTAGGGAATATTTTAGGGTCAATACTTAAAGAATAATAATTCAGCCTAACTGGGTTGGTGGAATGATCCGCCGGAGGGTGGTGCAGAGAGACCAAATAGTTTGTTACCCCTGAGACAGAAAATGGTGGATAATGGTGTGCCAGGATGATAAGATGGTCCGGGGTTTCGGAAGTGGGTGCAGTGGAAGGAGGAGGGTGGACAGGGTTCTTGAGGGTTGATCCAAGGAGCGAAGAATTCAGGAGGCTGCCAACCGGTGTGGTCCAATGAAGTAACGAAAGGCTAGAGTCTTTGATCATGGAGCTGGATAGCTTCTTTCCAGAAGTGAGTAATCCAGGCAGAGATCCACACAAAGGCAAGGTCAGGTTTAGGTAATCCACTAAAGGACAACACTCTGGCAGTGAGTTGCTGGCAGCCTCCTCCTAATATACTCCTCAGCAGGTAATCAAGGGAATGATGAACACCTGTCACCTCTCCTCCAGGTTCCTCGCCATCTAGGGGCTAAGCACAGTAAACGCACCAAAACAAACAGACAAAGCACAGATCCTGACACTCCAGTGGACCTGGCTCGGTTTGAGTAGCCTCTGCAGCGACTGACTGAGGGTTTGAGAGTACAGAACATGAGCACAAAACCACTGGTCCAGGAGTAATTTAAATCTTAAAGATCCTATTGCAACAGGTATATCTCTGATCGAAAGAATGAAACACAATTGCCTATGAAAAAACCTTGAGACTAGATGTTTTCTCTTGTATTCAGTTGCCCCTTTCACACATTACTATGAAACCATGTTGGAGATGCCTTCTTTCCACATTGGTGTGACATGTGAAGTACCTTAGGCATAACTGGGAACTGAATCTAATTGACTGCTGGTATGCCTCAGAGCTTTTGAAAAGGTGCAGTCCAGGAGCCAAACATAGTGGAAGAGGGCAGAGCTACACTGTAATCACTGTCCTTCCATGTGTGCAAGCATACATTTACACAGGACTTGGCTGGCTTTATTGTTATTATGTGGCTGCCAATGGGAGTCTTAAAAAAAAACCATAAAACCAGTGACACTATGTTGTGGAATCATAGAGTGAAGGAGGCAAGTGAGTTAAAAGATTATGAAAGGTCTTTACTGTGAAAAATTCAAACAGAAATCAAAAAGTTTGGATGACATCAGCAATTTAAAGAAGAAAACTGGCCAAACAAAAATCTGAAAAGAGTTATTATTGATGTCTTGTCTGTCTGGTGAAACAAAGGTGCAATACAATTATAAATAAGAATGACCTTTGAGTTGTTTGTTCAAAACTGACCCAAGGAGAGTGGTGTCATGAGATGTATAGCTCAGAGGTTATCTACACAGCAACTGTGTATGTGTGGATGTGTGTGTGTGTGTGTGTGCGCAAGTCAAGGGTCATGAGAACAGAGAAAGAGAACCTAAATGATGCCTAAGTTATTTGAAAATTGCTGACATTTTTGTATTAAACAACAGTTCCAAAAGAGTCAGAATTGATCATTTTTAAAACTGGATCTTTAAATCTGGATTTTTGCAAAGACAGATATATATATATATATATATATATATATATATATATATTATATATAATATATATATATATATATATATAGCTATTCTAGTTGTTCATATAGGAGAATGTTAACAGCATTTAAACTCAACTGCAAGGTTTTAATGCACTATCAAAAGCAAAACCATTAGTAATTTCAATGACTTTAACTTGAGTGTTAGTGCTTAGATGCTCACAAAATTCATACACACCTTTTTTAATGCATCTCCGTCAGTCCTTGATAGTACTGCATCTTTTACAATAAGGAAGCTACACACGATTCTATGTAGAGCAGTGTTGGAGCAGTGTCCTTTGCAACTTGAAGTTTATTGCCCTGGTTGTAAATAAAATATAAATATACAGTAAAATAAACATAAGTCTGATCTTTCTTTGCAGTGGTTTGATTAATTACAAGATTGTGCAAAATCTTTTCTTCTCAGAGTGAATTCTCATAAAGGGTATCAAAGTGGCAGATATTGCAGTTCAGTCTTTATATTTCCCACCTGCCATACTGCTCATTATTCATGAGATATCAATTTGATATTTGATCTTAAAACTGCTTGTTTTGTCAATAGGTAGTAGCCCCTTTTAAATCAAATCTGCCAGGATCTGTGTATGTTCACTTGAAAGGTGCAACTTCAAACTCCCATTCCCAACACAGAATGGAGGTCCACCAGTATTACCCACTGATTCACTTCAGGGAGGCAGACACAAATCCATAACCACTATTACATGAACTGTTCGGGATGGTATGGGATTGTCAAATGAGAGTGAGCTAGCGATATGATATAAAGAAGCAGCTGCACAGTCTGCAGGCATGCTCAGAGCTGAGCCACAATCATCCAGTGTCTAGATGATGTGAGAAATGAACTGAAAAGCAGAATCTGATGCAAATAACATGTTGAGGATGACTCAAAACAAATGTTCTTTATAAAACACTGAATGCATCTAGACAGTCTGTATGGCCAATACATATTCTCATGGTGTTTGGAAATGGACCCAAGCTCAGACAGAACCAGAGGTGAAGTAGAGAAAAAATTTTATTTATTAAAAGGCTAACTTACATCTTAAAACCAGAGACAAGAGACTTCGGTGGGAAATAACTACCATAGTTCATGAGGAGGAGCAATAGACATGGAGCAGGTAAGCCAACAGTAGAATCCAGAAAGCAACAATAAGAAACAGAGAGCTTATATACAGGGGAAAAGAGAGGAAAGGGCATTACAAACAGATGAGGATAATCAAGGTAATGGGCAGGCACAAGTGGGTAGAATAGGCTTAATTGCCAAGGTGGCAGTGCAGAGGGAAGAATAAGCAAATGAAGGAAGACACAGGAACTTTACAGACATTTCCAGAACACTAACTAAAAAAAGGAAAGACCAATGGAAACCTAAGGGGAAATAAACTAGAGTACACATGGAATACACTAAGACTTTGCTAGTTAGTAACCTGATTTGTGACAATCAGATTGATTTATTTTGCCTCACAGAAACCTGGCTGCAGCAAGAGGATTATGTTGCTATAAATGAGTCAACTCCTACTAATTATTTAAATTTTCACATTCCTCGAAATACTGGGTGAGGAGGAGGAGTAGCAACCATCTTTCAGTCCGATTTATTGATTAGTCCCAGACCAATCAATAGCTACAACTCTTTTGAATATTTAATCCTTAGTTTTCCTCATCCAAATTGCAAAGCTCTATTGAGCCATCCATTCCCTTAGCTCTTAGCAGTCATGACTTCATGGGATTCTTCTTAAATAAAATTGATTCTATTAAAAATAAAATCTTTGACATACTCCCGAAGATGATTCCTTCATCCTCAGCAAGTGAGACAACATTGGAAATAACTGTAGAACCTGATCTGTGCTTGGACTGTTTTAATCCTGTGGAGCTTCCTGAGTTATCAGAAATATTAGCTTCATCTAAACCTTCAACTTGTATGTTAGAACCAATCCCAACCAAATTATTTAAGGAAGTATTCCCTCTGATTACCAGCCCCATTTTAGATATGATTAATCTATCTTTAGTAAATGGGTATGTACCACAGGCTTTTAAGGTAGCTGTAATTAAACCTTTACTTAAGAAACCTTCGCTTGATCGAGATGACTTGAAAAATTACAGACCTATATCCAATCTTCCATTCTTATCTAAAATTCTTGAGAAAATAGTTGCTAATTAAACGTGTGAGCATTTACACAGCAATGACCTGTTTGAAGAGTTTCAGTCAGGCTTCAGAGCTCATCATAGCACTGAAACAGCTCTGCTGAAAGTCACTAATGATATTCTTATGGCCTCAGATAATGGACTTGTGTCTGTACTTGTTCTGTTAGATCTCAGTGCTGCATTTGATACAGTCGACCATAATATTCTCTTAAAAAGGCTGGAACATGCTGTAGGGATCAGGGGAACAGCGCTAGGCTGGTTTAAATCTTATTTGTCTGACAGATTCCAGTTTGTTCATGTAAATCATAAATCATCTTTAAACTCCAGGGTTAATTGTGGAGTACCTCAGGGTTCAGTACTTGGGCCAATTCTCTTTACTATATATAGGCTTCCAATTGGTCAAATTATCAGTAGCATAGGATAAGTTTTCACTGTTATGCTGATGATACTCAGCTTTACTTATCCGTAAATCCTGATGAGCCGAAGTTGTCAGAAGTTGTCATCTTTGGACCAGAGTCTTCAAAAAAGAAACTGCTTAGTCAATCACTTAACCTGGATGGCATTAAATTGACCTCTGATAATAAAGTAAAAAACCTTGGTGTTACTTTTGACCAGGACATGTCATTTAAATCCCATATTAAACAGGTTTCCAGGATTTCCTTCTTTCATCTCCGGAACATTGCCAAAATTAGAAATATCCTATCCAGGAGTGACGCTGAAAAACTAGTCCATGCATTTGTTACTTCAAGGCTGGACTATTCTAATTCTTTACTATCAGGATGTCCACAAAATGCAGTTAAAAGCCTTCAGCTGATTCAAAATGCTGCAGCAAGAGTTCTGATGAAAATTTAAAAGAGAGATCACATTTCTCCTATTTTAGCTTCCCTTCATTGGCTCCCTGTTGATTCCAGAATAGAATTTAAAATTCTCCTCCTCACATATAAAGCCCTTAATGATCTAGCTCCATCATACATCAGAGATCTGATTGTTCCATATGTTCCTAACAGGGCATTTCATTCACAGACTGCAGGTTTACTGGTGGTTCCTAGAGTCTTTAGAAGTAGAATGGGAGGCAGATCCTTTAGTTATCAGGCTCCTCTTCTGTGGAACCAGCTCCCAGTTTTAGTCCGTGAGGCGGACACCCTGTCTACTTTTAAGGCTAAGCTTAAAACTTTCCTTTTTGATAAAGCTTATAGTTAGAGTGGCTTAGGTTATCCTGAGCTATCTTTCTTATTTTACCTCCGTCTTCTTCTCCCCTTGTTGGATGGAGTAAGGGGGAGTCAGGTTTAGCCTAAACCGGCTCAGTTATGGTTGAGGTGCAAACACACCCTCCATTTCTGCTACCTGTATGACCCCCTCTCTTTTCCAATGGTTATGGTCAATCTGACAGAGAGAGGTATCCCAGTCGTTATGGTTTTTAGTATAACAATGGCCATCAGTGGGCTCTAGATGGACAAACTGTCTACTTTTAAGGCTAGGTTCCTTTTTGATAAAGCTTATAGTTAGAGTGGCTTAAGTTATTCTGAACTATCTGTGTCGTTATGCTGCTATAGGCTTAGGCTGCTGGAGGACATAATGACCACTTTCACCCTCTTCGCTACATTCTCACACTACTCTCCAATTTTGCATTATTTGCTGTTAATTCAGCTTTTACCTTGTTCTCTCTCTTTTGTCTTCCTAGAAGCTACACCTGGCCTGACTCTGTGCCTACCTGTGACACCTTTCTGGAGAGGGGAAACCTCCGAGCTTCTGCTGGCAACAACTTAATGCTCACCCTCTACCGATGATCCACATGGCCCTGTCTTTCAGTGTTTAACCCTTTCTCTCTCCTAGACATAGCTACTGACTGAGCTTTTACTGTGACTAACTATGTGCTCTCTTCAGACTCTAAACTTGAAAACTGGCTCAGAGTTTATCTGTTCTTTCTTTCTAGGTGAAACGACTAAAGGAGCTACATCCATTAACATTTACCTTTTCCTTCGCATAGAAAGTACTCCTGGATCAGTGCTTCTGTGTTCTCTTTGTGTCTCTGCTCTGTTCTCTCTAACCCCCAGTCGGTCGTGGCAGATGGCCGCTCACACTGAGCCTGGTTCTGTTGGAGGTTTCTTCCTGTTAAAAGGGAGTTTTTCCTCTCCACTGTTGCTACATGCATGCTCAGTATGAGGGATTGCTGCAAAGTAAACGCCAGTGACTGTCCACTGTCTCTACATGCTCATCCGGGAGGAGTGAATGCTGCAAGTCTCTGACTGGATGCAATCTGCTGAGTTTCCTTAGATAGAAAAACTTTTTATCCAATTTGAATAAATAACTGAATCTGACTGCACTGTTCAATGATTAAGATTAATTGGAATGTATGTACCTGACTTTTGTGAAGTGCCTTGAGACGACATGTGTTGTGAATTGGCGCTATATAAATAAACTGAATTGAATTGAATCGGTAGGTGTTCATCCTGTAACTGATGGGTTGGCGGTTCGAATGGGCCCCCCACTCTGTCCGTCTCAGTCGTTGTATCTTTGGGCAAGACACTTCACCCACCTTGCCTCCTGATAGTGGTCACTGGGCTCGGTGGAGCCGATGCATGGCAGCCTCACTTCTGTCAGTCTGCCCCAGAGCAGCTATGGCTACAATGCCAGTGCGTGAATGGGTGGATGACTGATTGTAGTGTAGAGCACTTTGGGGTCTTTGGGGTCTTGATAAAGGGCTTACAAGTGCAGTCCAGTTACCATTTTGTGCTCTATGAGCATGTTTTTTTTTTTAATAATCCATAGTTCAGCATTTCCCTAACAAGACAATTAATATCTCAGAGTCAGGTTTACTTATGTGTTGATACCTTTGGCATAAAAACTACATAACACCATGATTCTACAAATCAAAGGAAAAAAAGTGTGAAACAAGTGGTTCTTTTTAAAATGTAAAGATTTTTATATCTAGTGTTGAGGCTAACATGGTGGCCTCCACATCTCCTTCTTCTCTGCACCTACCAGCATCCCACTGAGCCAGAGTGTGGTGAAAAGAACAAGTTTATTCAGTTAGGCAGCCTATTACCCCCTGAAAGACGCCCAACAACCCATGTTAGCACATGAAAGTGATGATGACTGGACACCGGCACAAAATGTGTGTATGTGTGTCTTTGTGAATCTGTATGGCCTATTGGGAAGGGTGTCTGCACTTGAACTCAATCCATTCATTCAGGTTAGGGGGTTTTCTGGTCTTTAATGTGACCCGAGCAGGCCAGAATGACCTCTGTGGGACTGGCCGGCACCACTGCCTTAATCCTCCTCCTCTCTCTCTCTCTTTCTATTCTTTTGCTTCTTCTGTGTCAAAAACGGGTTCTGACTTTTTTCTTCCTTTGCCTTTCTCTCTTGTCTGCCCTCCATATTCTTAAACAGATTTTACACTGGCTAAAGAATGTCTTAAGTGTTTACATTTTGTCAGATCATACTCACCATGTAGCAACATTAGATGTTGATGTCAGGAGCTTTAAAAAAAAGAAAATATTTATTTTTATTGGTTAGCTATCCCATAAACAGTTATGGAACATAACAATGAAAGTTTAGGTTAATGTTGATATAGTCCACTCCTCTCACATTAGGAACTAGTGTTAGGAATAGTAGACAAGGAACAATTTTTCCAGGAATTTACCACGACCATATTTTTGTATTTATTTTCAGTGTGGGGTCTAAAACATGGGCCTTGGTGCTCCTTACACAACAGCAGTGCCAACAGTGTCAAGCTGTGGTCGCCCAGCTGAATATCGGAGAGGAACTCTTCCATCACGGAATTAAAAGCTGTGATGAGAGGCATCTGGCCATTTTGCTGCCCTAGGCGAGATTATGGTTTGGCGCCCTATTGGCTGCAAAATACCACATTACCACATTGAAACCAAGATGGCGCCGACGATGGCAGCCTCGAGCTTCGCTCTCTCTTTGTTTTTGTAGTTTGTGTGTTTATATGTTTTTCAAGCCACAGTACTGTGGTCTCGGGCCACAATTCGGTGGTCTCATTCAGTAGAGAGGAACTTCTCAACATCAGAGTCCTCTTTTGGGTTTTTTTCACCATCCTTCATTGATCTGCGGTTCACTGAGCTTCTGGCAGGTGGAGCGGCGGCGCTCTACGGGATACTGCACCGGAAGCGTCGGAGGGGAAAGCGTGCTGGCGCCCTGGTAAAGCTCCGCAAAAGAGGACTTCGCACACCACTGCCTTCAATACATCTGGCAAATGTCCGCTCTCTAAGCAACAAGATGGACGAGCTACTTCTTCTCACCGGTAAAAACTCGGACCTCCGCAGATCAGCGGTTCTCTGCTTCACCGAGACATGGCTGAGTGACAACATCCCGGACCGCGCACTGCTGATACTGGACTTCCAGCTGTTCAGAGCGGATCGCAGCGCGGAGCTATCAGGGAAGAAGCGAGGAGGCGGAATCTGCTTTTATATAAACGAAGGTTGGTGCAGAGACATAAAAGTGCTGGGGAAAACATGTAGTCCGGATCTGGAGTCATTTTCCATAATCTGTAAGCCGCTTTTCTCACCGAGAGAGTTTTCCTCGTTCATAATAATCGGCTCATATTTTCCTCCGCATGGCTGCACTTCTGCCGCGGAAAAACATCTTGCTGAGCTGATTACAGACGTGGACAAAAAAACACCCTGACTCTTTCATCATAATACTGGGAGATTTTAACAGCACAGTCTCTCTAATGAGCTCCCAAAATACAGACAGCATATTAAATGTCCCACCAGAGACAAAAACACACTGGACCACTGTTACACAGCTTTTAAGGACTCATACCATGCTGTTACCAGGGCTGCTCTGGGACTTTCGGACCATTGCCTTATCCACCTCATCCCAACTTACAGACAGAAACTAAGAGCTTCCAAACCCGTGGTTCACACTGTTAAAAAGTGGACTGAGGAATCGAAGCAGATGCTACAGGCCTGCTTTGAATGCACAGACTGGACTGTTTTTGAAACCTCAGCCACTGATTTAAACGAACTAACTGATGTGGTGACATCATACATCATTTTCTGTGAGAACATGTGTGTGCAGACCAAGACCTTCTGCACCTTTGGGAACAACAAGCCATGGTTTACTCCACACCTCAGGAATCTGCGCAAGGACAAGGAAGAAGCTCACAGCAGTGGAGATTGGGCGCGGTACAGGCAGGCCAGGAACAGATTTACAAAGGAGATCAAAGCAGCCAAGAGAAGCTATAGTGAGAAGCTGAAAAACAGCCTTTCTACTGGAGACACTTCGGCTGTATGGACTGGTCTGAGAAACCTGACTGCCTACAGAAGCCCCACCACCCTTCCTGAACAAAGTCCTCGCCTGGCTAACCGTCTGAATGGCTTCTACTGCAGACATGACAAGAAGCCATTCACACCTCAAACCAACTCCTCCACATCCCATTCAGGAACAAATTCGACTAGTAAAGCAACCAACCCCCTACCTTCAGACCCTCTGCCTGCACTAAAGTTCTCTGAGGATGATGTAAATAGGCTCTTTCAGCGGATGAAAACAAAGAAAGCTGGAGGACCTGATAACGTCTCCCCATCATGCCAGAAAACCTGTGCACATCAACTCGCTCCAATCTTCACCCGGATCTTCAAGTCACTGGAGAAGTGTGAGGTCCCCTCCTGCTTTAAACGATCCACCATCATCCCAGTGCCCAAGAAACCCACCATCCTAGGATTAAATGACTACAGGCCTGTAACCCTGACGTCTGTGGTCATGAAATCCTTTGAGCAGCTGGTGTTGAAGCACCTGAAAGACATCACAGGCCCTCTACTGGACGCCCTGCAGTTTGCTTACCGAGCAAACAGGTCGGCAGATGATGCTGTTAACTTAGGTCTACACTTCATCCTGCAACACCTCGACTGCCCAGGGACCTACGCCAGGATCCTGTTTGTAGACTTCAGCTCGGCCTTCAACACTATCATACCAGACATCCTCCACCAGAAGCTCACCCAGCTCAACGTCCCAGCCTCCACCTGTCAGTGGATCAACAGCTTCCTGACAGACCGACGGCAGCAGGTGAGACTGGGGAGCATCTTCTCCTGAACCAGATCAATAAGTACTGGTGCCCCCCAGGGGTGTGTTCTATCCCCACTCCTCTTCTCCCTGTACACAAATGACTGCACCTCAGCGGACTCGTCCGTGAAACTCCTTAAGTTTGCAGATGACACCACTGTCATTGGACTGATCCAGGACGGTGATGAGTCTGCATACAGGCAGGAGGTGGATCGCCTTATACACTGGTGTAGTCAGAACTGCCTGGAACTAAACCCACTCAAGACTGTGGAGATGGTGGTGGACTTTTGGAAAACACCACCTCTATACACCCCCCTCACCATCCTCAACAACACCGTGTCGGCTGTGGGTCACTTCAGGTTCTTAGGAACCACCATCTCTGAGGACCTGAGATGGTCTTCACACATAGACACTGTTCGAAAGAAGGCCCAGCAGAGACTGTACTTCCTGAGGCAACTCAAGAAGTTCAACCTTCCACAGGAGCTGCTGGTCATCTTCTACACTGCCATCATTCAGTCTGTCCTGTCTTCATCCATCTCAGTGTGGTTTGGCTCATCCACAAAACAGGACAGGTCCAGACTGCAACGAAAAATCAGGACTGCAGAGAGAATCATCAGGGCTGACCTTCCCTCCATCCAGGACTTATACAGGTCTAGGGTCAGGAAAAGAGCTGCTAAAATCTCTGCAGACCCCACACACCCTGCACATAAACTGTTTAGAGTTCTGCCTTCAGGCCGACGCTACAGACCGCTGTTCACTAAAACCAGCCGCCACAGAGACAGTTTCTTCCCCCAGGCTGTTTCTCTGTTGAACATTCAATAGAGTACAAAACAACAGCATACAGATGTTGCAAATGCACCTTTTTATTTATTTATATATGTGTATATTTGTACATTGTAAATATGTATATTCTGTAGTGCAAAAACAAAAACCAAAGAGCAAAGTGTACCGGAGTCAAATTCCTTGTTTGTATGTACAAACTTGGCAATAAAGCTGATTCTGATTCTGATTCTGATTAATAGGAGTGTGTAAGATAAGTTTTTCATATTATTGATGGTATTCTTAAATGGAGTCCTTTTAAAAAGGTCAAATACATAAGGCAAAACTTTTGTCACTGAAAATTAAAATTTGTGTCCAAGCTACAATTCAAAATAGCTTTCCATCTCTATGGAGGTTTAGAAAAGTTCAAAGTTTAACAATTTTAATGCCACAGTAACAATAGACTTTTATAGGCTCCATGAGTGGACAGATGTCCATGCATTCTGTCAGATTTGACCTAAGGAGTAGAGCTCAAGTAACAGGTTTGACACACAGAGCAGACTGAGGATTTAAAACAGGATTGATCAAGTCATATGTGGAAAATACAGTTTTTGTCTGTGTAGGTACACTTCCGCCCAGGCTGAGAGAGACAAATATTCAAAGCGAAGCTCAACATTGGAAGCAGCTGTCTTCTGTCTATGGATATTTCTGTTTACCTTAGGCAGCTTGTCAGTTAGACATGGATAGCTATAGCATTATACCTTCAAGCTAAACACACCACTTCCCTAATGCAAATTAACTAAGCTCTCTCCTCTCTCTCTCTCTTTGTGTGTGTGTGTGTGTGTGTGTGTGTGTGTGTGTGTTTATCTGTTTGTTGTAAAGTGCTGAGGGTTAGGTATAAGACTAAGGTGTGAATTCAGTTTAGGTTAGGCTTAGGATTAGGTATGTCAGGGTTACACCATAGAAAGGGTTGAAAATAAATTGAAATCAGTGGAAGTCCATGACAGTCAATGCAAGGTCCTTACAATATAGCTTAAGATAACAGTGTGTGTATGTAATTTGAAATTATCTGCATTCTATATACCTAGATATGAATTGGACCCTTTTGTCTTACGAAGTGCTTCAAGATGACATTTGGTCATGTGTTATAATATACTTCAACATATTCAAAAACAAATTGAATTCCTATTCGAATTTGTTGAAGCTGGATATCTTAGAGAATTTGTTCGGATGCCCTGACGACAAAGAATCACACTAATTCAGCTTCAAAATAAAAGTGTGACCAACTGTTTCTGCACAGGTGCTTAAAATGTATAATACTGATAAAAGGAAGAATACAATAAATCCTGCTTTATATGTGTTTTAAAGAACAGGGTTAGGGTTAGGGTTAGGGGGTTAGGGTTAGGGGGTTAGGGTTAATAACTCTAAGTTGTCTCACACTTTTATAGCAGGCTCACCTAAGGATAAGTAAACAAAACATGGCAGTTTGATCCAAAAGTGCTCAGATCCAAAAGGCAAGATCTGTCTTGTATGAAATTAGCAAGAATAAAAATTAGGAAAAAGAAAAGTAATCTAAGTTTGTATGTCATGGCTTTAACCATCAATCAAGTGCTTGAGTACACAAGAATATCATTCATATGGTAATTTCATCTGTTTATTTCTGTTGGCAATTTTTAAAGGCTTCTCAACAAGAGATTTTGTCAACACAGGTTTTGTTATATACATAGCAACCTTAAATGCCTCAGTTCACTAAAGAATACATTTTAATAAAATCTGTGAACGGTTTAGGGATAGAACATGACAAACAATTGTATGGGGTAGATTTTTGATAACTCGGATATTGTTTTTAGTTACTAAACCTTCTCAACTGACAATGAACTACAGATAGTACTGAAGACATCAAAACTTTGTCTCTACCTGCTTCTAATTTAAGCATGTAAAATTTCAAGATAGTCCAATGTCAGAGGTAAAGGAATATATGGCTCTGTAGCGTTATGATTCATTATTAGTCTGGCTAAGCAACATAGTAAGAGGCTTTCGAATCATTAGAGACAATAAAGGAAAACAAGACAGTCACACAATCAAACTTTCAGTTTCTGTCAAATGCTTCATTAACATAATCCTTTAACATTTAAGTTATATTTTTAACTCTCTGCTTTTTATTACAGAACTAGATGTCAGTTTGTGCTTTGCTAATGTTAGCTTCAGTAAGGAGAGAAACAGTGACTATTCTTGGAGCCACCCTTTTCCTTCTTCCACTCACTGCTGATACTTTCAAGTTCCTGTTGGGAAGGACTATTTGGGTCGCACACATGCCAATACTGTATGAGTCGCGTGGCAGCCAGGCACAACTTCTGAGGGAAGTAGGATCGGCGTGTCCTCTAACACAATAAATACTGTGTATTCCTTAACATCCCGCGCTATTCTTCTACGAATGCAGAAAACAGTAGGGAGGTAAGTAAGACACAATGCTTTTCCTGTGACACTAAAGACCTTGTGCATTGTACCCATCGGGTTCAATACTAAGAATGCACTCATGTTTGTTTTTCCTCCCTTTCCGCCCTAGCACTTGTTTTTACCAAGATGTAGCAACAGAGGAAAGTAAATGAGAATAAACTAAACAAGAGTTATTTTATTACAAACAAAAAAAATCCACAAAAATTTGCTGAGACTCTCCACAGATATTCACGTGCAGCCCGGAATTCTGTAATTTTAACTACTACTACTACTTGAATTTAAATGGTTGCTCTAAACACACAGCAATTAAAAAAAAACAGAAAGTCAGATTGTGAGCAGAACCCTGTTTACAAAAAATACAGTCTGGAGAGATTCTGCTCTTTTCTCCCTATGGGTAATTTATCACGTAGGAGCCACAGAGACACATAAATCTCCTGGTGAGACATCACTTTATTTTTTTATTCTTTTCATTTCTTTGCTTCTTTTCCAAGTTTTAGCTGTAAGTTATACGGCTGTAGGGAAATTGTACATATTTGAGTGAAAAGCTGCAGTTCAACTGAGCTAACAATAGTATGAATACGAGAACATGCCCATCTCTGAGATTCAAGTAGCTTGAGTACAGTAACGTGTAAAGGTATGTCAAGGCCCTAAACCTAAATCATACCTCCCTGCTTATTCTACTGTCCACTCAACAGCAAAGCCTGTGTGAGTGGCTTCAGCACCTGGCCGCTTTTTCACACATTGTAGAGAAGAAACAATGTATGAAAAAGTCTAATTTGCCAGACTTCTTGAAAATGTAGGTAGTAAAAGAACCTACACAAAGACTGTCCTCTGAAACATCTTCAGCGCATGGATAAGAATGACTGTGGCCTTTTTGCATGCACTCTTGCACATACACTAAAATTTCTCAGCACTGGAAACCTCTGCTCCGAGCTTTTATAGACTTGCCAAGGTTTTTATAGCTCAATACTCCACATCACTGTAGGGGACCAAACCTGCCATAATTAAGAATACTTACAAAATACATATATGACTCAATAAAGTAATTACTGGGCCAAAAAGTAGCTAGACATATAAATTAGTGTGTCATTAATTGCAACAAAATAGTAACAAGACAAATATTCAATTACTGATTAATTAGTTAGATATAAATATATTTCATTTTAATTTACTATTTTTATTTAGATCATTTATTTTCAAATCATATATTTTTTCTTGAGCTCTATATTATATATCTATATACCACGCCAATAAATTTAATACATCTTTTCTTTTTTTTTCTTTTTTTTTTACTGTCCTTTTAATTGTTAAGAACTAATATATTTTCCCCTGTAATATATCCTCCTTGTATTATTTTTACCCAACGGATTTCCCGGAGCCCATTTATTTCTTTTTTACATTCCTTGGTTGCTGCATTATCTGTTCCCCCTCAAAATGTAGCTGAAAATGTAAAAATGAATGATGGTCTTTATGACCGCATCACCAACTCAGCTTCTCCTATTGGCTGAGGTCAAGTCTTTAGGAAGTTGGTGCAGTGCCTCGTTATGGCTGCCAGGTTCTGAAAAGGAGCTAGCACAAACGGCTAACTTAAATTCCGTCATGTTCTTCAAGAAGTCAGCAGCATTGTGAATTTGATGGTAGATGGCGCTGTTAGTCAGAATAGTTTACTGTATCCTGTTGACTAACCGAAATAATCCTTCAGTTTGCCGAAGTACTAAGAGGCATTCACATGTTTGAGTTTTGGAGGTAGGACCCAAATGCAGGATTGAGAGTAGATGAAAAGGTTTTATAGAAAAATAAACTTGCAGCTGACCAGGCACAGGAACTCACGCAGGTGAAAAACATAAGCCACATGAAAATCGAAGCAACAGACATGGAAGAACTCAGGACCAGACCAGGGCAAAAACACAGGGTAGGGAACAAGGTGTAAATGGAAGGAACCAGCGAGGAACAATGAAAACCAGAGAACCTAAATACAGAGGGGAGTGAAGTGAAAGCCAATGACCAGGGAGACAAGGTTAATCACGGGGAACAATGAACAGGTGTGGACCAGGCTGCATGGAGACAGAGGGAATGTGACCAATTAACATAATTAGCACAGAGAGAAGTCTAACAGAACAGAAAGTAAACAAGGAACCAGAATAAATGACAAAACTGAGGGAAAACAGATCAATAGGAAAATATAAGCAAACACTAACATGGCAGATCGTGACAGACCCGCTCTCAAAATAAAAGCATGACTCAGTGACGAACTGTTCTAACAATCTAACCAGAGGAAACATATTTTAAGAACTTTATTGTTAAATTAGCGTCTTTAAACATTTATGATGATACTTCCTTAATAATAATCAGATATAAATTACTGCACAAAAGTTTTGGGCAGGAGTAAAAGAAATGCTGTAAACATAGAATGCTTTCAAAAATGGAAGTGTTAATCATTTATTTTCATCAATCAACAAAATGCAGTGAATGAGCAAAAGAGAAATCCTCATCTGGCGTAGCTTATGCTAGATCAGCACGCATCAGGTGTACAGAGCTGGCAGGGGAAATCCGTTTCACTAGATATGATTACCAAGGTTTTAATAGTTTTGCAATTTTCATTAGTTTTTATTTTTATTTAGTTTTGACTTTACATTTTCATTCTATTTTAGTTTTAATTATTTTTTAGCATTTGTTTGCTAGTTTAGTTTAGTGTTATTTTTTGAAAATGCATAGTTTCAGTTATAGTTTTAGTCTTTTTTCTGAAATTTGAATCCGGGGACATTTCCAGCTCAGCGATTAAAATAAATAAATGTTATCAAGATACAATGAAAACGTTGGTACGGTTACAGTTTCATTTATTTTAAAATATTTATTCATAATTAAACTATAAAAATCAATTGTAATAGCAGGAAAGTCTATCCACACTGTTGTTAGCATTTCCTAAGAGTAATAAAACAAATAAAAAGCAGTGGTAATGTCTGTCTTCTTTACTCTCCTCTTTTTTCTAACACTCATCTGCTCTTTTCCTGCTCTTAGCTTTACTCCTCTTTCAATCAGTCTATTTCCTCCTCTCTCCTTTTCTATCAGACGTTCACTATTATAAAAGAGACATAATATTATCACAATCCTCTCAAAAAACATTAGAGCATATAACATACTGAATAATTACAATTTAACAAATCAAACAGGATTTTTGTTTCAGATACCCTTTAGTAGTTGGATATTTTTAGAAACTAGGATAATCCTTTAAATATTAACTTTTCTTTAATTATTGAACTATTTTCCTCAGTTGAATAATACCAAAAATTTGCATATTTGGCAAAAAAGAAAAAACAACTATTTTTACTTGAAGGTACACGCTCATACAACAGATAAAATGCACATTTAACCAGGTGATTCTCTCTCCCTTCTCATCATTCTGTTGGAACCCTAAGCCATGGATTTCAACATTAAACTCCGGTACGGAATCTTCTGGAATTTTCAAAATAAAAGTGCATTTAACTGACTTCCCCCGCAACTGAGGAAAGGGGGGTAGCAAGCAGACTTCCCTGATGGGCACTGTCTGAATAGGAAAGCACCCCCTCTCCACAAGCCGATCTCTTCCAGCAGCTCCCGAGAGGAACTGGACGGAGGGACACAGCGTGCTGAAGTCTTTTTGCTGGCAAACAAAGCATAATCTCTTTCAAACTGTGGATCAAAGAGTCTCATATGATCACCGATCTAATGCAAAGATAAGTAGGAGTGAATAAACTGTTTGTGTACCCAGTATTCATTCCACAGGAAACCGGGCGATATGAGGTACACGCCTGGCTTACATTTTCTCTCCGAGGGCCTGCTGAAGCAAGCGGTGTCCCAGAAAAAGTCCCCAGCAGAGACGCGGTCTCTACAACCCGAGTGAAGCGGTTTTTCCTTGCCTGAGAGAAGGACGACGAGTAGACCGCATCACCGGTAACATTGCAGTTTTTGGCCGGCCGACAGAACGGGCCGCCCACAACCACAGCTACCGAGGCTACCGAAAGCTAACCAGCTTGTTGACTGTGGCACGTTTCTTCAAACTTTGCCTCTTGGACAAAGTTTCCCTCACCACGGTTCATGAGGGTTAGTGTTTGTGGCAGAACATAACAGTATAGAATGAAATGATCTAAACATTTTTCATTTAATGAAGTTTTGGTTTTGTTTGTGTGAAACTGCTATTTTAGTGCTAACAGGCTATCTGCAGCACAGGTGGTCAGTTTGTGTTCTGTGTTTGTGTGTTTTTTTAAGTTAAGACAAACTTTAGTTAAAGGGTGATTTTAAACACAGAAGATTGCTCATAACGCGCCGTCCGCGCTTATGCATTTTAACCCTTTATTGACCCTGGTATTTTAAATGTATGTGTTTGATTCTGATGCTAAGCTAAGCTATCAGCCTCCTTTGTTAGCTTAACTGCTAACAGTTTAAGAACACGTGCTTGCTACAGAATATTTAACAGAAAGGTTGTTAGTTTTCAAGTTAGTGAATAGTAATCTCTAAACATTATTTTACTAAATCTGATAACTCAGTAAAAACCATTAAGCCCCATTTCTCCAGAAAGATTTGGCTCTTTTCCAAATATTCCCTTAATAATATTTCTTCAAATATTATTTTAATAAATAAAGGCAACTAATTAGACACCATTGAGAAATTATTCATCCAGAAGGTAGGTTTTATTCAGCAGATCATTCTTGAAATCATTATTTTGATAAAATAATATTTTATCTGATCTTGCATTTTGAATGGTTGTCTAAACGTTTGCTAAATATTGTCTAAGTTGGTTCCAAGACTAACTTAACTTCACTTCCAGATTCTTCAAGATAATCCTTGGTTCTCAAACATAAACATTGCATGGTAATGTTGCATCACTCTTTTGGTCATGATTTTCAATCATCTTTAATCAACTTGTTTATATTGTACATAGCCAATTAGTCTTCCTTATTCTTTAATTCTGCTTGGTAGTTTGGTTGCATTGTTTTAGCATAGTAAAGAGTTTGTTGATTGAAATATGTTTGACTTTGAGTTGACTTATTTTTGTTAATAAATTCTTGTATTTTAAGAAATTGTGTGAATTCATTCCATGTGTGTGCAAAGTTTATGCTGTACAATAATGTCAGAGCTTGGCTCACACCTTTCAGCTTTGTCCTAATACCTTCACCTTACTGGGCTGGTATTCACAGGACAACCCTTAACAGACAGAAATATTATTTGATAAAATATTAAAATATTAATATTAAATATTAAATAATATTGTCAGATTAATAATCACAACAATTCTCAGTTCATACATTTCTTGCCTCATTCACTTTCCCTGTTACTGACTCCTTTCAGTAACTTTCATATGTCCAAACTGAGTGGAAAACACCCCTCAGCCTGAATTCACAAATCACTATAATAAATTAGCAAAACAATTAGTAACTAACTCAGAAAATATAAACCAAAGGTCACCAATCAATTCTAAAGCATCTGATTTTGGACGCATCCTTGTTGACAATGTTGCTGCAATTTCCCAAATCAGGAAGTTGTGCACTTGTCTTCCTATTTGCTGTTCTGTTCGTTCATAAAAACTTGGTTTATTAGCATTTGTGTTCTCACCTTTAGTAAAACAAAACACATCCAAGACATTTGTTTTTTGTTTTTTTTTTACCATTTGTTTGAATGTTGACAACACTAATAACATTTCCCACCGCAAAACAAACCTTCTTCACGGCCAGGATCAGCCCAGTCCAAGGCGGCGCACTCAGCTTTTCTTCTTTAACAGCATCGCGACCAGCTACCGTAACAGCAGTTGTTGCGAGCAACATGCTCACTCGCGCTTTCTAACCCCGGCTACTGTAGTAGAAGTTGACACACATTTTTCATTCACAAAACGCAAAAATCAGGGACATTTCCGGGGAAAGCTGTAGCCAGGGACAGGTCGTCTAAATCTGTCTGGTCACCCTACACTACAAGACCCTTGGTTTTATCTGAAATGCGGTCATATTCAAAATAATCCCAATTTGGACTCTGGCGCTTTTTCCCAAGTTTTGCTGACATGACGCTAGGTGTGGACGGACCGCACAGATGATTTGACTGACGTACCCGCCATCTGCTGGCTTAATGCGGCACAGCCAAAAAAAACAAAAAACAACCCGAGACTAGACTTCATACTTATGCATGAGACACACAAACGAAAACTGAGCACATTACCTCTATAAATTCAGTTAATTTTGTGAACATTCATTACAGTTTCAGTTAGTTTTCGTATGTTTGCAAAGTCTCATTTTTATTTTTATTTCAGTTAACGAAAATGGTTTTTTTTACTTCTAGTTTTCGTTATTTCGTTTTTGTTAACGAAACCTTACAGACACAAATCATCTGGAAAAATCTTTGGCTCAGATTCCTTTCCTGCAGAAGCTCAGAGAGAAAGGTTTAAGACAAGATTGTCTTAATTGCCCATTTAGCATGAATGCTAGATGCTCAAACAGCTGATCATCACTTGACTTTTGATTGTTTTTCAATCGATGTGTCCAAACAGTCGATTGTAGTCAACTCTGCACCCAAGGATTCTTCGAAGAAGTATAGTCTTACCTGTAAGTGAGTTTCAAAGACTTTCAGTTTACGTGCTACCCGCCCACCCCAATGTGACAGTTAAGCTGACACAGGTAAACGAGAACATGGCGTGGCTGGAGAACTGTGTTGTTGACGTCACTATACAAATCTGCTGAAAATGTCTTATTGTGAACTTCAAGCTTTTTCAAAATCTGTGTCAACTGCGAAGGTTGTACAGTGTGTGTCCATCTTTAAAAGTTATCATAGAGTGTTCCAGAGGAAATTATCTCCAGATATTCAACACAACTGTACCTACTACCAGCATGCATTTTGTACCGTTCTGATGACTCTGCAAGGACAAGCAGGTATAGGCAATGAATGGACAGATGGATTTTTTGTCTGCTAAATGATATGCTGAGCACTTTCCCATTGTCCATCTGTAATAGCGCTGTTAAATCTTGACTGTTCCTGGGAGCAGCAAAAGAGTGGGTGGGGCACATTTCAGTATCCCAATTTAAACATTCTCACTTGCTTTATTCTACTGTATTTTACAGCTCAAAATAAATAATTTAAGAGCAACACCAATTCTAAAACGATTACTGAATGTTTAAAGGTTACGTGCAACGGTTTGCAATTAAAATAGTGTAGTGCCAATGGTTTGGGATAGTGAAAAATCAAGTAAATATGTTTTCTACATGAAGAGACAACATCTTTGTGTTTTTGACAAGTGTAGTCACTGAATGGTGCAGCTTTTAAGGGCAGGACCAAACCAAACGAGGCTCATGTTGGTGACTGTCTCAGTGGTGGAAGACTTAGAAGACGATTTTATTCTCTACCATTAACTGTTATGTACTTGTGCGTGTGCATGCATATTGGGGATGGAGAGGTGCTTCGCTTAGCTGTGCAAAGTGGTACAAGAAAAAGCACCTTCATTTACCACTTTTTGGACTTTCAGTTTTCTGCATGACAATGTTCAGGAATCAGTCTTTTGAAGTTTCTATATAGAGGTGTATTCCAAATGGCCACTTTGGAAAACGCAAGGACATACTCACAGAAAAACTATTTGATATTACAAAAGACAGTGCCTCAAATATGATATTATCAAATGGTCCTCCATGTACAAATGGTCCATGTACAGCTACATAAAAACAAACAAAAAAAAAATCCAGATGAGAGAGATAAAAGTAAAATTTCATTGTAATCCAACTTGAGCAACTTCAAAAAGTTACACTTACAATGTATTTTGACTGCTCAGATTATGCAGTGTTACCTTTACAAGATATGAGGGGCCGTTAGCGACATTATTTTGAATATGCTCTCACACACACTAGCCAAAGCATTCTAGAATTGCGCCGCTCAAGGTGGCAGCTGGTTGGAGTGGCTCTGTTACTTTTTATTCTGTTTTCTTTTTAACAACACAAATTCCTCTTGTGGTGGATAAAATTTATATTTTTTGGACAATTATCCTCTTTGGTTTTAGATGCTGTGCAGCTGGAAGGATTTTTGCTGATACTTTTTTACGTTTGGACATTTTTTATGATGCATCACAATGGTAATGAGGTTGTTTTTTACAGCCGGGAGCAGCTGATTAATATCTCAAAGCTCAAACAATACGCCAACTACAACCTCAAATCCCAGATGAGCTGAAAAGAAGGTGCCGTGGATGCAGAGCAGGACCAAAGAGAAGAGAGAGAAGGAGGAAGTTCAAACCATCTGGGCAATGTGAGATAGTTGGGAAACAGGTTAGATGAACTCCAAGCCCTACAAAGGACCCAGACAGAGTATCAGGAATGCAGTATTATGTGTTTTACTGAGACATGGCTGCAGGATCATATCCCTGACTCCAGTGTCTCTCTGCCTGGTTTTCTGACTATACAAGCAGACAGAGTTTTGAAGAGGAGCGGCAAAAGCAAAGGAGGTGGAGTGGCAGTACTTGTGAACAACAGAGGGTGTCATCCAGGACATGTTACTGTGAAGTGTCGTCTCTGCAGACATTGAACTGTTAGCAGTACGTATTCGTCCATATCATTTACCCACAGTGTTCACCAGTGTTATTTTGGCAACAGTATACATTCCACCTTTAGCTGTTGCCAACACGTCATGTGATGTCGTCAGCTCAGTTGTTGCTAAGCTACAGACACAACACCCCAATGCGTTTGTGGTAATATCTGGTGATTTTAATCATGTTTCCCTCTCTGCTACACTTGCAATGTTTCAACAGTTTGTCAGCTGCTATTCCAGAAAAAAACAACATGTAGGATTTGTTTTTATGTCAAGTACTCATACATCTCTAAAGAAAGACCTCCTCTAGGCAAATCAGACCACAATCTTGTTTTTCTCTGCTCGAAATATAAGCCCCTTGTTCAGAGGCAACCTGTAATAAAAAGAATTGTGAGAAGATGGTCACAGGAAGCTGAAGAAGCCCTGCAAGGTTGCTTTGAGGCTACAGACTGGGAGGCACTGTGCCAGCCACATGGAAAGGACATCAATGCCACGACTGAGTGTGTGACCGACTATATAAACTTCTTTGTGGATAACACCATCCCCACCAGAATGGTGAGATGCTTCCCCAATAACAAACCCTAGATCACCAGTGACATGAAGGACCTGCTTAACAAGAAAAAATAAGATCAAGCTCCAGCAAAACAATCAGAGATGTGTGGTCAGGGATGAAGAAGATCACAGGCTTCAAGCAGAAAGAAGATCGGACCGATGGATGTCTGGACAGAGCCAATGAACTAAACACATTCTTCAATAGGTTCAGTTCAGAAGCAAGCTCAGCATTCTCCTCTCCTGCTTACAGCCAAACAGACATTCCACCTTCCTTTGACCCACAGCTTTCCTGTCACACCTCAAATGTTTTATTCTGCACCTTGTCCATGGACCCTTCTGCTTCTACATGTTTGTCTTCAACCAAATCAGAAGATACGGGTGCTCCCTTTGCCTCCACCTTCCACCTGTGTGTCTCAAGAAGTCAGGTGAAGCGACAACTGCAAAGGCTGAAAAGGAACATGGCTGCGGGTCCAGATGGTGTCACCCCTAGAGTCCTTAAGACCTGTGCAGAGCAGCTCTGTGTGATTCTGCAGCACCTCCTTAACCTTAGCCTGGCCCAGAAGAAGGTCCCAGTGTTGTGGAAGACCTCCTGTCTTGTTCCGGTACCAAATAAAACTCACCCATCAGTCCTCAATGACTGATGGGTGAGTTTGCCCTGACATCCCAAATCATGAAGGTCCTAGAGAGACTCCTGTTGGCCCACCTGAGTAAGCAAACAAACTATCAGGACCTCTTCAGTTAGCTTATCGCTGTGGAGTTGGAGTTGAAGATGCCATCATACACCCGATTCAACAGACCCACTGTCATCTGGACAAAGCCAGCAGCACTGTGGTGATCATGTTCTTTGATTTCTCCAGTTCATTTAACACAATTCAACCTGATTTGCCCTGTCAGAAAGTCCAGAAGACTCAGGTGGAGGCCTCAACAATCTCCTGGATCAAAGACTACCTGACAAACAGACCACAGTTTGTGAGACTGAAGGGTTGTGTGTCTAACCAAGCAGTCAGTGGCACAGGAGCACCACAGGGGACTGTACTCTCACCATTCCTTTTCAACTCTGTACACCTCAGACGTCCAGTACATAACAGACTCATGTGATCTGCAGAAATACTCGGATTATTCTGCAGTCGTTGGGTGGATCAGAGATGGACAAGAGGCTGAATACAGGGAGCTGGTGGACCTCTTTGTGGCATGGTGTGACCCTACAACAACAATTCATTCCCCTTCGGAATTAATAAAGTATTTTTGAATTGAATTTGAATTGAATTGAAATGCTACATGCTCTTACACACACTACTGAAATGCTCTCACATGCATTACTGAAATGCCCTCACATACACACTAATGAGATGCTTTCACACGCACTACAGAAATGCGCTCACACACACTACTGAAATTTTCAAATTATTTCAGTAGAAACAGAAGTCATTTTAGTAAAAACAGAAGATGTTTCAGTAGAAAAGAAGGTTGTTTCAGTAGCAAAGGAAGGACGTTGAGAAGGGCTGTGTCAAACTTCAGGGGCTGCATCCTTCAAAGGCAGCATTTGCAGACCGATTACATCCCAGCGATGCAACAAAGGCAGTTCAAATTCGAAGGCTCCTCCAAAGGGGCCCAACAAATGCGTCCTTTTCCCCAGATTTGAAGGATGGGTCCGGCGTATACTTCATGGTCCACCCTATCCATTGATTCATTGAGGGTCAAAGCAGATTGCTGAAACGGAAGTGGCATTGGCAGAAGAGTGAGAAAAGAAATTCATAATGTTGGATATATTACGCTTTCTGTGAAACATAAATTCCTTTTACAATGTCTTAGGAGAGAATGTAGTTGTGTAAACCTGAAATATCTGCTCCGTTTACCAGGATATCGCCTAATTGCAAAGGTGCTGCAATGTGTTCGGTGATGTCTGCTCCTGCTGCACTAACAGCCGGCTCACCTCGCCGGCTGTCAGCTGACCAGACTGTCGAGGTTTGCTATACTGGAGGACGTCTGAATCCCAGCCCATCGTTTTCAAACTCCTGCTGGGTTTCCCCAATTGGTGGAAGTTAAATTTAACAGTTAATGTTTGGTCTAGTCAATATTATTATTATGCTCTACAAATAAATGTATTTAAACTTTGCTCAGAAAGTTAATATGTAAGTTGTTAAAAGTTTTACCAATAAATTAAATGGTATTTGTCATTATCAATTTACTTTATTTACGGTGTTATATTTTTATATCTATGAACATTAAAAAATAGTTTGAACAATTTAAATGGCTGATTGAACAAGATTAAAAATGAAAAGATAATAAAACAAGAACATTTTAAGGAAAACAAGCTTATAAGCCATCAGGAATATGTAAAAGGGTAAAAATAGGTTATGTGCAGTTATTTACAGTGGAGACAGAGGGTTTAAGCCTCAGGCTCCTTTTTTTCGGCTTCAGAACTATCTGCTAATTATTTCCATCCTTAATTATAAAGGAGTGCTAAATTAGATCTTGTAAAATGGTTATAATATATAAAACATACATTTTAATAGCAATATTAAAATGTAAAACGATAAAACTTATTTATGAAATTAAAACATTTCTTGGTATAAAAAAACTTGTTTTCCTAGATAATATTATATTTCCCTTTTTAAATAATTTTTATCATTTAGTTTAGTTAGAAAATTATAAAACTACAATGAAATACAAAAATAATATCAAAAAATCCCCTGCTGGAAGTACTTCTTTTAGCACATGCGGAAATGAGCTGAAGGCAGGAATGGGGCTTCAGGTAGATATCTTTCATTGATTTTTTTTTAAACTTTATTGACCAATCAGCAAGTATATAAAAAACAAATAACAGAGGAATACAGAACGATACATAATTTACATGAACAAATAATCAGGGGTGTTAATTAAACAAATAAATAAAAAAATTCACATACATTACTGTAATTGTTCTGAGCGCTTTTTTGTTGGTAGTCTGATTTTAAGTTTATGTACTGTCCACATCTTTAAGAAAATTAAGAAAGTCCAGAGGAAAAACAGTGCAGTGACAAAGCTCGCAGTTTATCTGAAGGTCTTTCCATTTCTACTAAAACACCATCTGTTTATACTGTAATAAGTAGTTTGTGTTAGAACGTTTCAGTAGTGCGTGTGAGAGTTTTTCAGTAGTGCGCGTGAGAGCGTTTCAGTAGTGCGTCGAAAGAGGTTTTAATTTATTAAGGGAAAAAAAAAATTTAATTTTCCTTGCCACACACAGACCTGAAGACTCAAGAAATCATTTAAATAGAGCCTGTCTTACCAAAGTAGGCTAAAACATCTCAAAAAGAAACACACCATGCCCCCATATAAAGAAATTAAAGAACAGATGAGTAAGAAAGTCACTGACATCTGTCAGTCTGGGAGGATGGCAAAGCCATTTCTAAGGCTGGGGACTTAAACCAAACCACAATGAGAGCCATGATCCACAAATGGACAAATCACAGAACAGCGGTGAGCGTTCAAAAGAGTGGCCGGCTGACAAAAATCACTCGAAGAGCACATTGATGGTGATAGCGTGATATCCTTGGTTTGCTTTGCTGCTTTAGGACGAGGGTAATGTCCCTTAACAGAACTCCAAATTCTGCTCTCTACCTAAATTGGGATGATGTCTGACCCCCAGTTCATAACTTTCAGCTTAAGCACAACCAGTTTATGCAGCAGAAAAACTTTGCAAAGAGGAATAGGTCAAAAGTACCTACCCTACAATATTGTCCTACTTTGTATTGTGTAGTGGTTGTAACATGACAAAATGTGAAAAAATGTGATATGGGTAATTTATCGTCAATCACAGGTTTTATTGCTTTAATGTGTTGCAGTACTATAAATACCATTGTCTTCTTTATATTACTTCCTGTATATTAGTTATTCAAGAATCCTTCATGAGGACAAATATATCGAGGCACGTGACGTCGCCCGGTATGGCGTAGCCGGGGTCCCACCCTGGAGCCAGGCCTAGGGTTGTGCCTCGCCGGAGAGCACCTGGTGGCCGAACGAGAGACGCGAGGCCATCCCCCAGTGGGCCCACCACTTGCAGGGGGAACCGTGAGGGACCGGTGCAAAGAGGATTGGGCGGCGGACGAAGGTGGAGACCTCAGCTGCGCAATCCCCGGATGCTTAGGCTGGCTCTAGGGAAGTGGAATGTCACCTTGCTGGGGGGGAAGAAGCCTGAGCTTGTGCGGGAGGTTGAGAGATATCGACTAGAAATAGTCGGGCTCGCCTCCACGCACAGTGTGGGCTCTATAACCCATCTCCTTGAGAGGGGCTGGACTCTCTTCTACTCTGGAGTGGCCCACGGGGAGAGGCGGCGGGCTGGGGTGGGTTTGCTTGTTAACCCCCAGCTCAGCCGTCTCGTGTTGGGGTTTACCCCAGTGGATGAGAGGGTCGCATCCCTGCGCCTTTGGGTTGGGATAGGTCTCTGACTGTCGTTTCGGCTTACGGGCCGAGCAGTAGTGCGGAGTACCCGGCCTTCTTGATGTCCCTGTCAGGGGTGCTGGATTGTGCCCCTCCCAGGGACTCCATTATTCTGTTGGGGGACTTCAACGCCCACGTGGGACACGACGGTGACACCTGGAGAGGCGTGGCCAGTCGTGGCGGCAATCCCAGAACCCGGTGGTGGACACCGGCAGTAAGGGATGCTGTCAAGCTGAAGAAGGAGTCCTATCGGCTGTGGTTGGCTTGTGGGACTCCTGAGGCGGCTGACGGGTACCGTGAGGCCAAGCGTGCTGCAGCCCGGGCTGTGGCAGAGGAAAAAACTCGGGCCTGGGAGGAGTTCGGTGAGGCCATGGAGAAGGACTACCGGTTGGCCTCGAAGCGATTCTGGCAAACCGTCCGGCTTCTCAGGAGGGGGAAGCAGTGCTTCGCCAACACTGTTTATAGTGGGGGTGGGGAGCTCCTGATCTCGACTGGGGACATTATCGGGCGGTGGAAGGAGTACTTCGAGGATCTCCTCAATCCTGCCATCACGCATTTCCTGGTGGAAACAGAGGCTGGGGACTCGGGGTTGGACTCTTTCATCACCCAGGCTGAAGTCACAGAGGTGGTTAAAAAGGCTTAAAAAGGCAAGGCTTCGGGGGTGGATGAGATCCGCCCTGAGTACCTCAAATCTCTGGATGTTGTGGGGCTGTCATGGTTGACACGCCTCTTCAACATTGTGTGGCGGTTGGGGACAGTGCCTCTGAACTGGCGGACTGGGTGGTGGTCCCCCTTCATAAGAAGGGTGACCGGAGGGTGTGTTCCAACTACAGGGGGATCACACTCCTCAGCCTCCCTGGTAAGGCCTACGCCAGGGTCTTGGAGAGGAGAGTCTGGCCGAAAGTTGAACCTTGACTTCAGGAGGAGCAGTGTGGTTTTCGTCCCGGCCGTGGAACACTGGACCAGCTCTATACTCTCTACAGGGTACTCGAGGGTTCATGGGAGTTTGCCCAACCGGTCCACATGTGTTTTGTGGACCTGGAGAAAGCATTCGACTGTGTCCCTCGTGATATCCTGTGGGGGGTGCTCCAGGAGTATGGAATCGGGGGCCCTTTATTAGGGGCCATCCGGTCCCTGTATGAGCGGAGCAGGAGTTTGGTCCGCATTGCCGGCACTAAGTCGGACCTGTTCCCGGTGCATGTTGGACTCCGGCAGGGCTGCCCTTTGTCACCGGTCCTGTTCATAACTTTTGTGGACAGGATTTCTAGACACAGCCAAGGGCCGGAGGGGGTCTGATTTGGGGACCAGTGGATTTTGTCTCTTCTTTTTGCAGATGATGTGGTCCTGCTGGCCCCCTCTAGCCAAGACCTACAGCATGCGCTGGGGCGGTTCGCAGCCGAGTGTAAAGCGGCTGGGATGAAGATCAGGTCCTCCAGTCAGAGGCCATGGTACTCGACAGGAAAAGGGTGGCTAGTCCTCTTCAGGTTGGAGGATAGTTCCTGCCTCAAGTGGAGGAGTTCAAGTATGTCGGGGTCTTGTTCACGAGTGAGGGAAGAATGGAGCGGAAGATCGACAGACGGATCGGTGCTGCTGCCGCAGTAATGGGGGCACTGTGCCAGTCCGTTGTGGTGAAGAGAGAGCTGAGCCAAAAAGCGAAGCTCTCGATTTACCAGTCGGTCTACGTTCCTACCCTCACCTATGGCCATGAACTTTGGGTCATGACCGAAACAACGAGATCCCGGATATAAGCGGCTGAAATGAGCGTCCTCCGTATGGTAGCCGGGCACTCCCTTAGAGATAGGGTGAGGAGCTCGGCCATCCGGAAGGGGCTCGGAGTAGAGCCGCTGCTCCTCCACATTGAGAGGAGCCAGTTGAGGTAGCTTGGGCATCTATACCGGATGCCTCCTGGACGCCTTCCTCGGGAGGTGTTCCAGGCACGTCCCCTCGGGAGGAGGCCCAGGGGACGGGCCAGGACACGCTGGAGGGACTATGTCTCTCGGCTGGCCTGGGAATGCCTTGGGCTCCCCCTGGAGGAGCTGGAGGAGGTGTCTGGGGAGAGGGACGTCTGGGTGTCTCTGCTCAGTCTGCTGCCCCCGCGACCCGGTCCCGGATAAGCGGAAGACGACAAGTACGAGTATTAGTTGACCAGCTCTAGATACTGTAAAAGATATTTCTGTCATAATATAATTTCTGTGACTCAGGAAGTGACACAACCACGAGGACAAAAACAGCATTTTAACAGTTTATTTAGAAAACACAGGTTGAAATTAATCAGAGCCGGACTGGATCTGCCTGAGGGATCAGGATTGCCACTGAGGAAGGAGAGGAGAGAGGTTAATGAAGCTCCAGGGAGGAAATAGCGAATAGAGCAGAGAGGTTCTGAGGCTGACTTATAGATGACGATACTGGAGACTTGTTGGGGAGAAAAAGTCTTTTCCACGGTGTCTGAGGTTGGCAGAGAGTGAGGAACGGAGTGGTGAGATTCTTTAGTTCTCTCTGTGTGTTTCTTGGGTAGCTCCGCTGTGTTCAGGTAGGCGGTGTTGGAGAGTGGACAGGCAGGTGAGCGAGAGTCAGATGTCCCCACGAGGAGGCTCTTGAGCAGCTGGGCTGGAGGTTGGAATGGAATGAAGACCCATGGCTGGATCAACAGGGCCTGGGTTTAGATGCTCGTCTGACCTGACACGAAGAAACAGAAACTCAGGAATCCAAAATTGTCTCCACAGAATCGGATCTGCAAGGCAGGGAAAAACAAGGAGATCAGAAAGGTTTCAGGAGACCTGCAGAGCTGCAGCTCACGGTCAGTTTACCATGCTGGTTAAGACAACAAGCTGATGCCTCCTTCCAGGTTCCAGCTCTATATAAAGCCCAGCTGATTACACTCAGATGAGGAACACCTGTACTGCAGCACCTGCCAGTCACACCCTGAGCAGAGAGAAAAAACACAGCACACACACAAAAACTGCACACAGCCACCGTGGATCTGACAATTTTAAAATAGGGCAAAGGGCTTCATCCCAGCTTTTGAAACAGTCACTAAAAAATATAGTATACTGCAATCTAGGCATAGGCACTTCATGATCTGTGGTAACTAATTGTAAATACCTTTTTAATCTAGTCTTGTAAAATGTGCATTGCAGATCTTAATCATGCATGTATGAACCCACAGATATGGTCTGCATGCTTGTAATTCCTCAATAGGTGTTTGCTGCAGACCAAAGTTAAAACGTCAATATAGTAGGGGACCTATCTGTTCCAACTTGTTAATATGCTCAGCCCAGTTCAATGGAAAGCAAGCTGGTAGCTCAGGTATGATAAGTGAAACTACTGTGTCTGCCGAAATTTTGGAAGAGAAACACCTAATGTGTTATGTCATTGTTTTTATTTCTCTAGGTTTTGACTGCCAAAGTTATTTACTACTGAACCCAACCATATATTTGAATTATAGTTTCAAGTTTGGAATAATGTAATATGTAAAGACAATGGTAATATGCACTGAGAAACTCAAACCATGTACCAATTAGAACATTTTCCTTTCATAGTCTCTGTAAGGCTTTTAAAGAGCCACACCTGTTCTGTTGGTGCTGTTACACATCCTGGCTTGTGGGACTTGCGGGGGAGTAGTGTGGAATGAATGGTAATGCATACCAACACAATGAAAAAGATCAGGTAGTCGCCAGCAGGCTGTTAGCTTGAGAATGTGCCTCAGACAGCCCATTACCAAACAAAGTCCGAATTTCTTAGAAAAAGGTAAGGCATACCTGCCACTCAAAGTAGTTCACCCAGTTTATTTGGCTTAAATACCACCAGTCACTTTCTGCCCTCTGGTTGGGTTAGACATTATGCAGTATATGGTCAGTATATTACCCAAGCAGAAAGTTGTTTTGTGGCATCAGGTATTTCTATGCAGTATTGGTATTTTCTACAACTCATGCTAAAATGCATGCTCAAGAGCTCAGTGTGTGCAGGTAAGCCCAACATTTTTCACAGCCCTGCCAAATTTATATGAACTCTTTTAATTTCACCAACAATTTTCTTCTGACTGGAAGTAATATGAACATTCTGGAGTGGCCCAGCCAGAGTCCCATCATGAGTATGATGGAGAATGTATGGACGGAACTAAAGATTAGGGTAAAGGCATGGATGCCTTCCAACCTCAAAGACATTAAGATATTTGCAAAAGATTTATCATCAAAAATACCAGTGGAAACATCCAAAGCGCTGTTGAAGTTCACTGGTAAGTTGGGACTGTTTTGTCCTAGGGGGGGCTCTGGTTTTCTGCCAGGTTGGGTCTTGGGCTGCCCCTTCATTTGTATCTTCTTAGGCACCCCATCAAATGGGAGGGCTCCGGGGGGGGCTTTGATTGTCTGTGGCTCTGATCTCCTCTATGTCTGCCTCAGATCCTGGGGGGCCAGGTATGTGGCTCCTCACATGCGCTATTGAATATTTTCGAGATTGATATTTATCGAGAAACCTTATGCACACAAGCGCACTCACGCATACATCCACAGGTGTTTGGATTAGGGTGTTTAGAGATACACGGACATATCTTCTTTCCTTCTCACTTGCAGGTGTAGAAGCAGACTATTATGGTGTTATCTTGTATTCTTTTTATCCTCTCTCCTCTCCCTTTTTACTTTTTGTCCCACCTCTCTCCTTTTCTTTCTTCTTTGTTTCTGTTTTGTTCTCCATGGCCACTACATTTGAAATAATCCCAAAGCAATTTCTAATGAAGATTTTATATATATGTATGAATCGTAGCATTATAGAGAAAGGTGTAATGCTCCACTTGTGAAAGTAAATCTGTTGGGCTTCTTGGCACTCAGACAATTGTAAGTGCTACTCTGCCGGACAGGATGAGAGAACAGCAAAAAGAGAACAGTGTAGGAACTGCCAGCATCGCACGCCTTCCTGCGTGCTGGTACGGGTAGCAGGTACTCATACGCACCTAAATATTGGTATTAATGGTATTTTAAGCACATGTAAAACTAAAAGGGTTGCTACATAAACTATTTTTTCCTTTCTTAGCCAAAACCACTAATGCTAGCACCAGCAAAGTCAAATATTTACATACGACTTATTGCCATTTTGTGAGAGTCAATATACGCTCCATTCCGCCATTTTAGTAGTTCATTACTCCATTTGATGGCTAGTTAAAAGTACCGGTGGCCGAGTAAAAAGATTATTGACTTCTAAAGTGGCAAATCATTCTTTAAAATATTATTTAAATAAAATAATGTTTTACTTACCTTCTGATCTTGCATTGTGACTGGTTGTTTTAAGACATGCTAATTGTTATACTTAATTAGTTTTAAAACTAATTTGTAACTAATTTAGAATGTGCTGTTTTGAGAATGCCAGTGCTCGAATCCCTCATGGATGAATATACTCGATTCCTTCATGGATAAAATGTACCCAAAAGGTTCTGAACATTCTTAGAAAAAATATCAAGGCTCTCCAGTCCATATCTAAGGCCAGCTTGTTTGAAGGGGAGATTCTGAAGTCATTTTAGCCAGATTCAGAAAAAGCATGTCTTGATCTTGACCAACTATTATAGGTTTTTGCAGCTGAAAAGTTATTTGATGTCACATTAAGAATAGTCACTTCTTAAATAACAACCTGCAGATTTGTAAAACTTCTTCATAAAGGGCACTAAAGAAATAAAATGTGATAAGATATTGTCAAATTCATATACATGTTTGCAGGCAACTTTGTTAGGGGGCATTCCTGGGACAAAGGAAAGGTGGGAGCAAGAAATGAATGTTGTGATTAATGATCAAGAGTGGGAGCTAGTGTGAGAAAACAGACATAAACTAACTAACAGTTCAACATGGAAGGAACTTTGCTGGAAAGTGAATGTTAAATATTTCAGAACACTGTTTATTATTTACAAATTTGATAAAACTAAAACAAATTTGTGCTTGAGACAATGTGGACAAGCTATAGATCACACATATCCAATGATTAAAACATTCAGGGAGGGAATTAGGGAGGACATTTCAAACATTTTACACATTTGTGTTGAGTGGAACCCCCTAGTGTTTGTTCTTGGAATGCCCCCAAGTAATTTGTTAAGTAAAAACTGTACCAGTTTGGGATCCTTGTACTCGTAGCTAAAAAAAAAATTATCACTGTATTTTGGTATAAGCCTTCACTCCCCACTCCCCCTAAGTCAATGGAAAGAGTGAATTGTGAGGCTCTATAATATGGAGAAAATAACGGCAAATATAACCTAACTATTGATTTATTTAAGAAAAGGTGGCACCCGTTGATAGCATATTTTGAACTGTCATCATAGCACTTTAGTATTTCTGTCATATTAATAAATGTACTTATAATTATTTAGACATATCTCATATGTAGTGTTTTTTTATTCTTCCCTCTCATTAATAATTCATTAAGATTTATTAAGATATCAGAGATGTTCACCTATGTTCCTGTTAATCTATCCTATTTTATTTTATGTTATGTATCAAAAACAAAAAAGAGTAAAGTATTTATAGCTTCATCCGTTATGAAAATAAAACGGAAACATTATTGCTGTGATGCTTAAAAGAAAAATTATGGATGTCTTCAGCCCTGTATAGACTTATCAGGGACTAAACCAGATAAAAAAATAAGTACCCACTTCCCCTTTTTCCCTTTGCTTTTCAGACAGTCCATAACTCAACCACCTTTTCCAAACTTGACCTGAAAAATTTTTACCATGTTGTCCACATCGGAGATGGGGAAGAGTGGAAGCCCACGTTCAGAACTCCCTTAGGTCTCTTCAGGTATTTGGTTATGCCCTTTGGGACAACCAATGACCCCGTGTCTTCAAATCTGTAGGGAACAATATCCTATGTGACTTTCTCAAGCATTTAAATTGAATGTCTCCTTTTGAAGCATCCCTTGGGTTATCAACCACCTCTTTTCCTAGCTGATGAAGAAAACATCTCTGTCACATCCATCCATCATATGCTACGCAGTAAAAAGACCTGGTATAACACCACTGCCACCCTAAATCGGACTGCTGAGCATAACTGCCACCTGGCTAATCGAAAAGAAAAACCCCACCAGCTCCACAATACTTACCTGGCCACAGGTTTGGCTTTTTACTAGCTGGTCCAAAATGCTGCTGCCAGTCTGCTAACGGAAATAAGGAATGTGATCACATTTCCCCCATATTGTCCTCCTTGCACAGGTTGCCTGTACTTTTTAGGATTCATTTTAAGATTTTATTTTGGTTTTTAAATGTTTAACCAGTCAGGTACCCCCTCATCAAACAGAACTTCTGCACAAGCACATTTCACGGAAAAGTTGGAGAGCAGAACTTCTGTTGCTTTTAGATGATCATAGGACTTGTTATGTGACCTGAGGAGACAGAGCCTTTTCTGTTGCTCCCAAACTCTGAAAAAATCTTCCTCTTTACTGTAAGGATGGCTAATACCTTAAATGATTTAAATGGTGCGTTCCGACCGAACACGAATGACACGATAGGAGCAAGTGCTTTACATGTTAACCCTATGTAAAGGCGGGTTCAGGAGAGAAGCGACACGAAGGATGCCAAGGACGCGAAGTGAAACCCGTCAAGCGAAACCTGCAAAGCAAGCGATGCGAACAGAGCGATTCGGGGGAATGGAGCGAAGCAAAACCCAGGATGGACGCGAAGCGAATTTTGCTAGAGTTGAAAAATCTGAACTTTTCTGTCAATTTTCTGTCAAGTATTTAATTTTCAAATGCAAATGTCAGCAAGGCTGATTTCTAGGTCGCTGATCAGCCGTTATTACATAATTATTCAATTCAGTTTATTTATATAGCGCCAATTCACAACACATGTCGTCTCAAGTGCCTTGAGACGACATGTGTTGTGAATTGGCGCTATATAAGTAAAACTGAATTGAATTGAAAAAACTGAAGGCACTTCACAAAAGTCAGGTACATACATTCCAATTAATCCTAATCATTGAACAGTGCAATCAGATTCAGTTATTTATTCAAATTGGATAAAACGTTTTTCTGTCTAAGGAAACCCAGCAGATTGCATCCAGTCAGTGACTTGCAGCATTCCCTCCTCCTGGATGAACATGTAGAGACAGTGGACAGTCACTGCCGTTGACTTTGCAGCAATCCCTCATACTGAGCATGCATGTAGCGACAGTGGAGAGGAAAAACTCCCTTTTAACAGGAAGAAACCTCCAGCAGAACCAGGCTCAGTGTGAGCGGCCATCTGCCACGACCGACTGGGGGTTAGAGAGAACAGAGCAGAGACACAAAGAGAACAAAGAAGCACTGATCCAGAGGTACTTTCTATGGGAAGGAAAAGTAAATGTCAATGGATGTAGCTCCTTTAGTCGTTTCACCTAGAAAGAAGGATCAGATAAACTCTGAGCCAGTTTTCAAGTTTAGAGTCTGAGGAGAGCACATAGAGTTAGTCACAGTAAAAGCTCAGCCAGTAGCCATGTCTAGGAGAGAGAAAGGGTTAAACACTGAAAGACAGGGCCATGTGGATCATCGGTAGAGAGTGAGCATTAAGTTGTTTCCAGCAGAAGCTCGGACGATTCCCCTCTCCAGAAAGGTGTCACAGGTAGACACAGAGCCAGGCCAGGTGTAGCTTTTAGGAAGAGAAAAGAGAGAACAAAGTTAAAAGCTGAAATAACAGCAAACAATGCAAAATTGGAGAGTAGTGTGAGAATGTAGCGAAGAGGGTGAAAGTGGTCATTATGTCCTCCAGCACCCTAAGCCTATAGCAACATAACGACACAGATAGTTCAGAATAACTTAAGCCACTCTAACTATAAGCTTTATCAAAAAGGAACCTAGCCTTAAAAGTAGACAGTTTGTCCATCTAGAGCCCACTGATGGCCATTGTTATACTAAAAACCACAACGACTGGGATACCTCTCTCTGTCAGATTGATTATAACCATATTATTCAATACTTATGGCTACCATGCTACATTCTGTTGTCATATCAGCTCTTGTCTGGTGTATTTTGATGGTCCTCGTCCATATGTTTAGGCATAAAAATGTTTATTATATTTAGAAAATACAATTTGGCTGTTTATCTTTTAAAATAAGATTTATTTATTCACTGAAGACACATGGACCAGACGTTCTGCAGCAGGGATACAGCGCCTGTCGTTGGTGTCCCAGAGACTGATTCGTCCCCTAGCACAGGACAGCAGGTCCTCAAACTGTGTTCTGGATAGACGGACGTACCGCTGAAAGCGACTGTCATCCAGATGCTGCTCCAGGTGTAGGTGGTGGTACACTCCAAATTGGTTCCGTTTCTGGTGAACCCAGGAACGTTGACATTGGCGGCGTTGTTCAGGGAGATCCGTTGTCTCTCATTGGCCACGTGAATTGCTGGCGAAATGTCATGGTGCGTTCAGACCGACCACGATTTCAGCAAATTTTTCACCTCATTCACGTGCTGTCACTCAGCTGACATTTCGCCAGCAATTCGCGTGACCAACGCGCAACAACGCGTCACCCAGATACATTGGTCTATATGAAAATGACTGGCATTAGTTCCACTGTTATTTGCCTGAAGCTTCCTAACAGCTTGCAGATTCACCCTGTGTCTGTGGTTAAACTTGTAATCACGAGTTCTTTGTTCAAGACAATGTGTCATATCATTTTGACTAATGCACTGTCTGAAGACCACAGCACTGCAATCAAGAAAAATTCTTATCAAAGCCTGTAGGATAAAGTTTAATGACACTCCATGTTCTTTGTTCACTGAGCTTACAGGGGATGAACATGCTACAACTGAAAAAGAATAATAATGAAAATGTTGGTAGCTAGTTATGGAAGCCCTGAAATGCAACTGACAGCAAAGTTTTTTTAAAAGCCATTTCTTGAAAGTACATTTTTATTACAGAAATAATAGTCTTCATCTACAAATGTACCTATACAGTTTGACCTTAGCCACTTTTTAGGAATTTCTTAAATTTATTTAACAATTGTGATAAACATACTTTTTTCATGATTGTAAGCTGTAAATATGGCTGTACTATATCCTGTTGCTGTTGCTGTTTTGTGTGTGTTTTGCTGTTTTGCGTGTGACAAATTTATAAAAATAAGCATATTCATTGCCAGCCAAAACAAAAGAAAATGCCTTTGATGACAGAAACATTAATATCAGTTTTGTCACACAATGCTGTGGTATTAACTTTTATCTTTAACACTTGTCAAAAATATATTTTTTAAAATAATTAATTAGGTATGGTTATCAGCTGCAAGCAATTTTGAAAACCTATCAAGTTTCAATTTTATTAGAAATATGAGTCTGCGTTTAGGTCCAAATATGCAATGCAGGCATACCCTTACATAAGTTTGGTGAGTCAGGGGTGTAACAGCAGTGGGTTGACTTCACCAACTTTTCTGCCTTGTTCCTTTCAATGACACACACAAAGATGGTGAAGTCTTTTGATTAAGGGTTTTTTTGTAACAACACATCAAACTTACTGGCGAAAGAATAAGAAGTCCAAGGTATATTAAGTTCATATTGCTTTGAAATAGGACAGTCTTTTAGATAGACATGCATTCTCATTGTTACAAACCTATTATAAGCTATTATAAACCTGTAAACCTATTATAAGCCTTATTAACATTGTTATAAAGCTACACTAAACAGCAAAAGATTGTTAAAAACCCATGATCTCTGAACTTGCCAAGCTAATAATTTAAGCACACCTTTTCACAAAAAATTAGTGTATAACACTTTTAGCTTTAGTAGCTACACACCGGCGGTTTTTTCACTCTTGATTAGATGAGAAAAAGAATTTTAGTGTGACTCTAGTCAACTGTCCAATTTTTATGGTGCGAGTCTCAGTCAACTCAAATGTCTTTGTTATTGTGAAAGGCTTGAGTCAAAGTCTGAAACTCGAGTCACAATCTCCACCGTCAGTGAAAGGTCACAATTATGCAAGTCTCAAATGTGGCTATAGTTGCAACTAAACATGGATTGCATTGTGAGTCATACAATTTATATGCTGTGTGTTATTTGGCTTGCTGAAGGACTACATGTGAACTAGCTTGTAGTTTTAATGTGGTATGATGGACCAGACATTATTTTTGATTAAACTGCATTCAACTGTGATTTTAAATGTATTTTAGTGTTGTCTCCAATTGGGTTTCTGTTTTTACCATCCTGATCTTGTGTTGTCCTCTATGTGTGTTTTTATTTTGGTTCTTGTGTGTTGGTGGGCCTGGCCCCTCCCTTCTTCTCCTGTATGACCTGTTGCTTGCACACCTGTTCCTCATTTC
The DNA here is from genome assembly GCA_036173005.1 of Crenichthys baileyi. Classification (NCBI taxonomy): domain Eukaryota; kingdom Metazoa; phylum Chordata; class Actinopteri; order Cyprinodontiformes; family Goodeidae; genus Crenichthys; species Crenichthys baileyi. The sequence goes on from JAHHUM010002463.1 coordinate 140,026, forward strand.
CTCACCAGCATCTGCAGTATATTAACTCCAGCTTTAGTCTTTAGTTCATTGTTCTAAAACCTTGAGTGGACGTTAGAGCCTCTAAGATCAACGGGGATGATTTTTCTGTGATTCCTCCTGTGTCTGAGATATTTCCTTTGTTTACCCACAATCTTGGCAACTATGCTCCCAAATTAAGCACTTCACTATTCTGTTTGACACACACTGTGATCTTCAATCTTCTACCAGAATACTCTACATTGCCAGTAAAAGCTAAGAATTGTCTGTCAAATAACTCAAAATCTCTTTCTCCTGCATCCAATACAATTTCTTAATGTAATCCCAAGAAAGGTCAAAAAATAAAAATTGATATTATAAAACAAAAATGCAACTTAAAGTAAAATAAAAATATACATACAAATTTATAGAAATTTACATATTCTATAAAGCTGCTTTATTTTGACTCAAAGCACAATAAAATATGATGGAGTTTTATTGTGTATTACCAAGTAATGTTCTTCTGGATCCAAATATTCACATCTACCTTGGATGTTATGACACAGTCATTCAGATTCAGATCATCACAATCAGATCATTGCACCAAACTGAGTATACAAATAACAAGTATCTACTTTTATCCCAGCAAAAACTAATTAAATAACCATTAATAACCATTAGGCAATGTTACCAGAGCTTTCTCTATTCAAGAATATTATCAGAATTAAAAAATTACAAAACTTCAGTTGACTGCATTTCCTTTGTAAGTGGAGGGGAATGATTGCATGTGAAAATGAGAGAGAGCGTGTATATTGGAAGTGGTAGTACAAACAAAAGTTCTGAATAGCCTGGCTTTCTCCCTTTAAATAAAAGACAGGGAGTGAGTGAAAGAGGGATGAATGGGGAAAGCAAAATGAGAGAGGAGGCAGTGTGCTGCTACGGCATGCAGTCCATGAATTACCACACCAGATGGTGTGTGCATGTGTGTATGTGTGCGCGTGCATGTGTGTGTGCGTGTGTGTGCCTATCTGAAACACAAAGGTCCCAGGAAGTGGCGGATGAGTGGCATGCTGAGGCTCGAGCCAGAAGACCTCCTGCCGGTCAGGCCCTTTACTGCCTGTCTCACTGAGCAGCTGGACATGCTGTCTGCTGCCGTCACTCACAGACCTGTCTCACTACGGTTTGCCTCTAAGAAGTTTGTTTTACACTTTTTGGTATAAAGTTTATTGATTATACCAAAATGGATCTTGTGGTGGACTTTACCCAACAATCTCACCTTATACTAGAGCTTTAAAGTATCCAAGAGTCCAAGCTGCTGCACCATAAATTAGAGCTATATTGAATTATACTACCATATAATTAATGAGTAAGTCGGTACCAGGTATGTTACTATTATTTAAACAATTTAATCATCAATCTGACATGAATTATTTTCCAATCCCATTCATCTATCACATCCAGACATATTTAAAAAGTTAGTACTGTAATTTATTTTCAATCAAATATAAGAACACATCTTCCACAGACATAGAGAAAAATAACAAGAAGATACTAATGATATCAAGTAAGTGTAACTTTATTATTAATCAGACTAATCTATATTTACATGCATTTACTGAGGAGGAACAGATGTAATGAACTGACCTAACAACCAATATACTTTTGCTGATCAGGATAAAAAATTATTTGGCTAATACTTAACAAAATATCTGCAACTTATTCAACTTACCGAAGCTCATGAGCTCCAAGATATTTGCCAGAATTTTCCAAAAATCTTATTTGAGTTGGCTTTGGGGATTGCTTCACAGGGGGCCAGCCAGTTTATCTCTCTCAGCAAAGATTTTTGACACATCAGGCCCCACTGGTTTGCTGCAGGGAAATGAGAGACTATTTAGGTAAAATCTCCCATCACCAGAATTCAAAACACGAGAAAGTTTCTCTCTTCAGGATAGAAGGAATGGACAGCCAAATGTACATTTTCCAAGTTATTTTATGGGCCCAGCTGATCAGAAAGTCCCCAAAGAGGGCACGTGAGCTACATTTTGTTTTAGCTCTTACAGACAGTCTCTTGCTCTTCAGGGGCAAAAATGTCTATTTCCTCCTGGTAGTCAAGATCACGTCAGGAAGAGCAAGGCAACGACTTGCCAACATACAGTATACCTAAGGAGAGTCGTTGTCAAGGTTGTGGGTTTGGAGGCAGGACCCGGATGACGAATATGGCAAGGCGGCCGCATGGTGAGTAGAAGGAGATAACGATCTTGAGGTCTGCGGCGAAAAAGCTGGTGTCGGAGGAGCTGATGATCTGGAGGTCTGCGGCGAAAGAGCCGGCGTCGAAGAAGCTGACGATCTGGAAGTGTGTGATGAAGGAGCCGACGATCTGGAGGCCTGCCGAGCAGAGTAGAGAACCCTCGGTCAGGAGCTTGGCCGAGCCGAGTAGAGGACCCTCGGTCAGGAGCTCGGCCGAGCCGAGTAGAGGACCCTCAGTCAGGAGGTCAGCCAAGCCGAGCCGGGGACCCTCGGTCAGGAGGTCTGCCGAGCAGAGTAGGGGACCCTCGGTCAGAAGGTCTGCCGAGCAGAGTAGGGGACCCTCGGTCAGGAGGTCAGAGTAGAGCACCCTTGGGATGGTCTAAGAGGCTTGGGACCAAGCAGGAACTCAGGATGCTTGTGACCAAGCAGAAACACAGGAGGCTTGGGTCGAAACAGGAACTCAGGAGGCTTGGGACCAAGCAGGAACTCCGGAGGCCTGGAGTCTAGTTGAAAGTCTGATTTAAAGTCAGTCGGCGAATGGGTCGTAGTGTCTCGATGCTTGGAGTCTGGAGCCTTGGAGTTGGGCAGAGAGTATGATGCCTTGGAGTCAGGCTTGGAGTCAGGGTCAAAGTCTGGGTCAAAGTCTGAGTCAAAGTCTGGGTCAAAGTGAAAAGTCTCAGAGTCGGGCTGAGGTTCAGAAGACTTGACAGCATGCTGGGGCTGTGAAGGCTTAGCAGCGTGCTGAGGCTCTGGAGGCTTGGCTAGAGGCGTTTTTTTCCTGAACCCTTCTCGGAACTCGGGAACTTGGGTGAGAGGCGGTTCACTCTTGAACCCCTCTCGGAACTCGGGAACTACTACCTGGAGTTCAGTAGTCTTGTCAGCTGGCCAGGGCTCTGGAAGCCTCACAGCCAGCTGCGATGCAGGAGACTTGCACCTACAGTCAATCTGGGAAGCGGTGCGGGAACCGCTAGTGTCCTGGAATACAGTACAGAAACCGCTAGAGTCCGGGGATGTGGTACAGAAACCACCGGGGTCAGGGATGCAGCTGGTGACTCCTGAGATGCAGCCGGTGACTCCTGAGATGCAGCCGGTGACTCCTGAGATGCACCCGGTGACTCTTGAGATGCAGCCGATGGCTCCTGAGAAGCTGCAGGTGAGCCCTGATAAGCTGCAGGTGAGTCCTCAGAAGCTGCAAATGAGCCCAAAGAAGCTTCAGGTGAGCCCTGAGATCTGCAATGGAGCCCTGAAGAACCCTCAAACCCCTCTCGAAACTTAGGACAGGAACTGGAGCAACTGGGCAACCTTCAGCGGAGACTGGAGGTAATGAAGATGATAATGTCTTAGCCAGAAGTGTAGATGATGATGATGACGAGGAAGGTGCCGATGACTGAGCCAAGAGTGTAGATGAAGAGGAAGACGATGCTGATGACTGATCAGCTGGAGCTGAGGCCTCGCACCGACCCACAGCAGAGGCAGGAGCTGAGGCGTCAGGCCGACCCACAGTGGAGGCTTGAGCTGAGGCGTCGGGCCGACCCACAACAGAGGGAGGAGCTGAGGTGTCGGGCCTATCGACAGCGGAGGTAGATGCTGGAGCGTCAGCAGATCCCTCAGGAGGGACTGAAGCTAGATGAGATAATGGAGGTGATGGCTGAGTAACAGAAGGCAACAGCTGAGAAGATGGCTGATTTTCAGGAGATGAATGAACCACAGAGACAGAAGCACTGAAGACCTCTGAGATGATACCCCAGAGAAACCCAAGGAGGTATGCGGGAAAAAGAGGCTGAGCAGTTGCAACTGGTGGCTGATCCAGAAAGGCTGAAGGTGGCACTGAAGTGTCTGACTGATCCCCAGCAGAGGCTGGAGCTGGAGCGATAGGCTGACCTCCATTGGCAGATCCCTCAGAGAGGTCAGGAACAGGAACTAAGGCAGCTGACGGACCTCCAGTGGACACTGAAGCTTAAGCGTTAGGCTTACGACGTCGTCTGTGGCGTGCAGAAGAGGCTGCTGGCTGTGCCGCAGTGCACTGGAGACCTGGTATGAGCGGTGCAGCAGTGATACTGGACTGAATCCATGAAGGGGCGGAAGATTTACATCGGGGACGGGAAACAGTTTGTACAGCAGCTCCAAGCTGCACAGAGGGAGCAGAGGATGCTTCATTCCAGGAGCTACTAGGGGGTACTGGGTGATCGCTGGGGCAAGGCTGGAAACCAGGAAGCGAAGTCCGGGACGCCAGGCAAGAGGAAGGAGTGTTGGCCAGACCCTCCAGGAAGATTTGGAGGCGCCTGTCCGAATCTCCACAACAGGAGGAACAGTGTCCTGGTGGCGATGGCGTCTTTGGCGGGAGGAAGAGCAAACAAGAAGCTCGGAGTCAGATGGCAGGCGGAAAGACTGTGGTGGAGGCGTAGAGCTGTCCCGGAACGGACAGAGGAAGTGTGTGGCTTCCAACATAGGCTCCGATGATGAGGAGGGAGCTGTATGCTGGACTGTGAATTTATGCTGGGAGTATGGAGATGAAGTGTAGCGTTGCGGACCGGTACCAGGCAGAGGGATCGCCAGTCACATGCTCCAGAACGGCGATCGCTGCTCCTCTGCCTCTCTGGCTTGGTCTATAGTAACCAAATAGTATAAATAGTAACTCTAGAAAGAACTATATCTAAGGACATGTAAACAAGCACAAGAATCTAAGCAAATATTACCTAAACAAAAGTAAACTATTAATCAAAGGAACAGGGAAAACCTTTAACGGCAAAGTAAACAAAAACAAAGAACAAAATGGCAGATCTTGACAGTCGTACTCTAAAGCTTGTCTTCTCAAGGTGTTTAGCTCTGAGTCTGTAGTGAAAACAAGGTTATTCTGTTGCAAGAAATAATCACAACCTGGAAGGGAAAGATAGCACATCTTAGGGTTACCTTATGATTCACCGCTTCATCCACTTTTCTGACTGCCTCTGGATAATTTTATAAATTCAGCAACATTAAAACCACTACAGCACTTTTCTGATCGTCCTTTTGTTTCGAGAAATAAATGTGTTTCTTCTGCCTCTCGATTAACTGAAAGGTCTTCGGAATAGAGGATTGAGGTCAACCCACCAAAATTACAACCCTGATACATATCAGAAGGTAGTCATTAATGTGTAACCACTATGACATTTAAGGGGGTAATGCAGGTTTGCAGAATGACTGCAAGTCGAAATGACAGCAGCTGTAGCAGCACTGTCTGTAGTGTGCACAAAGGAGACAAATCGTATCATCCTCCATTGTTCATCTGATCTAAGAAATGTGTTGATCTGCAGAGTCTGACGATGGCACACAACAATTTTGCTTGTATTTAAAGGCCTTATATCCACCACTTTGAACATTGTTTAATACTTTGTGTATTTTTGACTAAACAAAAGGATTTTGACACTAGCTAAACACCCAGTGCACTGGTTTTGAAAAAAATAGAAGAAATCTATGGCAGAGAAACATGAAAGTAGCTGCAAACTTGGTTGTCACTGGGGGGTATCTGGAAGGAAGGGAGCTCGGCTGTTCTTTTTGGAGCTTTAAGACTTTCTGCTTACAAGGTAAGCAATTAGGCTATGAGGTAACTACTCCTCTCACCATTGTAACATCTTAGCAATGTCAGATGACAAACTAGCACATACACCTACTCTACACACACATTCTCTCTATTGCACCCATATAAACAATCAATAAGTTGAGGGTCATACAAACACAGGTTCTTATTTTATTAAAGCTACCTGTCTACTACCAGATGCAACCCTAATTTAATGCTATTGTAAACAGACATATTGAGTCCCCTGGAGAAGTGGTAGTACTTACAGCATGCTCCTAAACTCTGTCTTTATTGACTACACATTTTACAGAAATTGACTGAGAATTATTATTGAAGCTGATTACTGAGTTACTGAAAGGCTTTTATAAAATCTACCAATCTAAGTGGAAATATTGAGTTAAAGGATGGACATCAGCTTTTAGCATCTCCACAAATATGAAGAGAAGGAGAAATCCCTGCATCAAAATCTTTGAAAAGATTTTAACAGTAAAAGTTAAAATACTTTTCAGAACTATTATGTATGAAATATAATTTATGTTCTGAGTCACAGATAACATCAATCACAACTGCCCAGAATTGTTGTTCATTCACCGTAGTAAAAGTAATATTTGTAATTTTTCACTAAAGAAACCTGCCTGTGACTAAGTTTGTACCTTATTATACTTTACCATTTTTACCTTAGTGATCAAGCAGACAGAGGTAAGAGTGAGCAATCCAGTTTTAAGAAATCTGACAGTTGAAAAAGGAAGTGTAACCTTGCTGGATGGTAGCTGGCAGAACAAACAGCTTGAGGCCGTCTTGGGTTGCCTCAGAGGGATGTGGTAAGAGCTGAAGGGGCTCAGGAGGAAAAAGGGAAGCTCCCCTGAAACCAAAGGAGGCAACCACAATTTACTTATATTCTATGTCTAACACAGCTCCATGTAAGTGACTGCAGCTACAGTAAAAGGCACTGCATGTTTGTAATCCAGCAATACTAATTAAAGAATTCTCTAAGACCAGTCAAATGGAAAAAAAAAATTGAGTCTTTTGTTAATCTTATTTTAATTGTAATTTTTATTTTGCTCTCACGATGGGATGTACGTGCACTACATTTATACTTTATACCAGTAGAGTATATAATGCAAGAGAAGATTTTATGAACAATATGATAATCATGCAGTTCAGGCAGTGGGGAATGTGGGTTTACCTTTTTAAATGTGGTTCTACTATATTAGAACATTTGCCAGGCTGAAAATTATGACTTTGCTTTATAATTTATAATGAGCCTCGGATGTATGTTATGCAAAGCGAAAGAGAATGTCTGATCACTTCAGTTATTTGGTGTGTGCCAGTTTTAGACACATCCAGTTTAATATTTATGCGGAACAGAACATTCATTTCCATGGTAAAATATAAAATTTTTCTGGAATCAGCTAAATCTTTCTACCCAGTTCTTTTTCACCTAAATGTAAATGTTCACAAGAGAATTAAAAGCATAAAGGCAAAGAGATGCTTGCTAATGATTACCTGATTTGTTGCTACAATGAGTTTTTCTCATGTTCAGATACTGAGTTCAGTGGAAATCTAAACTAAGTGAATATATCCATTGATCTCGCTACAAAAAGGGTCTCCTTTTGTTGCCCTTAAATGAATCTGGTCTTTTGTCCAGATGAATGGAGGTTTGCATATAAAGAAAAAAAATGCATAAGAGTATAATTCAAAGACATATACTGTAATGGCAGCTGGTCTTTAACATTTACATGTTTTCCCCAGTAAGATTTTCTGCTTGTATTTCTAAAATTATCACTTGACACAGTCCTATTGCATTGCACCTCTTTTAGTCTATGTGGCTTTTATGGTTGTATGGCCTTGTCTGATGGCCTTCTACTTTATCATCACCTATCGTTCAGTGCTGTAAATCAGTTCCTTTAATTGTTCTTGGTGTGGTTTGGAAGCTAAAGATAATGTCATTTAGTTTCAGAATAAGTTGGAAAATTACTGGCATCAGTGTATTGTCAGTTTGCATTAAGTGCATTTTCTATACCGCTTCATCCATAGTGGCTCGTGGGGAAGCTGGTGCCTATCTCCAGCAGTCCAGGGGCGGGAGACGGGGTACACCCTGGACAGGTCGCCAGTCCATCGCCGGGCAAAACAGAGACACAAAGGACAAACAACCATGCACACTCTCATTCATACCTAAGAGCAATGTAGTGAGATCGATTAACCTACCAGTCATGTTTTTGGACTGTGGAAGGAATCTGGAGTACCCACAGAGAACCCAATCACAGGGAGAACATGCAAATTTCATGCACAAAGACCCCCAGCTGGGAGTCAAACCCAGGACCTTCTAGCTGCAAAGCAACAGTGCTATCAACTGCGCCACCGTGCAGCCCGCATATTTAGTACATTTGTTTTATTTCATGGTCACTCTCAGTTTGTCTTAGCCCACTACTTGTAGCTTGCTGGCTTCTCCTCTCATTGTATAAATATAAAAAAATCAGACTAATACAAAGAGAGCAAGATGCACAGTGTGTGCTAACTTCCTTGCATAGCTCATTTCCTCTCTTCTTGATCAGCCTACTTACCTACAAAACAGTTTAGTTGTTGTAAAAGGAAAGCCATCCTTTAGTTCTAAGGTTTTATGTGTCAGAAAATACCTAAAAAAAAGTTTTTTACTATAGGCTTATTTTTCGATACAGCCTTGCTTTAGTTTATTTAGCTTTGTAGCATCCCTTTATCAACAACTCTGTTTGGGTACCGCCAAACATGCTCCTGAAAATGAGAAATATGGAAAAGCACACGTGAGATTATGAGCTACAGAAACTGCAGGTTTGGATCATGAAAAAAAGTAGCTGTTTGTGTTTTCCCACTGACCTACCGCATGCAGAGCTCCTCCATCTTAATATAAATAATCAAAATTGGAAGGTTAACTGGTGCATAATTATAGTGAAACTGCTGTTCTAGAATTATGCCGCTCAAGGTGGCAGCATGTTGGTGTAGCTCTGTTACTTTTATTCTCATATATGCTTTTCAGGAGGTCTAAGTCCTCTTGTTGTGGATCATTGTTGATTTTTTGGATCATTATCCTCTGCGGTATTGGATGCTGTGCAGCTGGAAGGATTTTTACTGATACGTTTTTACTATTGGACATTTGTTATGATGCAAACTCATAGGAAAAAGGTGTTTTTTAAAGCAGGAGCAGCTGATTAATATCGTTCAAGCTCAAATAATACTTCAGCTACAACCCCAAATCCCAAGTGAGTTAAAAAGGAAGTGCCATGGAGGCAGAGCAGGAACAAAGAGAAGTGGGAGAAGGAGACTGTTCAAACTATCTCTTCCAGCGATTATGATGGGCAATGTGAGATTGTTGGGAAATAAGGACCCAGCCAGAGTATCGGGAATGCAGTATTATGTGTTTTACTAAGTCATGGCTGCAGGATCATATCCCTGACTCTAGCCTCTCTCCGCCAGGCTTTCTGACCATATGAGCAGACAGAGATTTAAGGAGGAGCGGCAAATGCAAAGGAGGTGGATTAGCACTGTTGAACAACAGATGGTGTCATCCAGGACATGTTACTGTGAAGTGTCGTCTCTGCAGTCCAGGTATTGAGCTGTTAGCAGTAAGTTTTCGTCCATGTTATTTACCCTGAGAATTCACTAGTGTAATTTTGGCAACAGTTTACGCTGCACCATCGGCTGTTGCTGACAATGCATGTGATGTCATCAGCTCAGTTGCTGGTAAGCTACAGACACAATTCCCCAATCAGTTTATGGAAATATCTGTCGATTTTGAACCATGTTTTGCTCTCTGCTATACTTCAAATGTTTCAACAGTTGGTCTACCAGAGAAAACAAAATGTTGGATTTGTTTCATGCAAATGTCAAGGACTCAAACATCTCTAAAGCAAGACCTCCTTTTGGCAAATCAGATCATACTCTTGTTTTCCTCTGTTTTGAAATATAAGCCCCTTGTTCAGAGACAACCTATAATAAAGAGAACTGTGAGAAGATGGCCGCAGGAAGCTGAAGAAGCCCTGTGAAGTTGCTCTGAGACTACAGACTGGGAAGAACTATGCCAGCCACATGGAAAGGAAATCAATGCTATGACCAAGTGTGTAACTGACTATATAAACTTCTGTGTGGATAACACCATCCCTACCAGAACAGTGAGATGCTTCCCAAATAACAAACCCTGGATCACCAGTGACATGAAGGACCTTCTTAACAAGAAAAATGAGCATTCAGAGAGGGAGACAGGGAATTATTACGTATACAGAAGCACCTTTAAGTCAAAATAAGAGACAGCAAGGAGGTGTACAGGAAGAAGCTGGAGAGCAAACTTCAGCAAAACAATATCAGAAATGTGTGGTCAGGGATGAAGAAGATCACAGGCTTCAGCAGCACTTCTTCAACCTTAGCCTGGCCCAGAAGAAGGTTCCAGTGTTGTGCAAGACCTCCTGTCTTGTTCTGGTACCAAAGAAAACTCACCCATCGGTCCTCAATGACTATAGACCTGTTACCCTGACATCACGCATCATGGTGGTCCTCGAGAGACCCCTGTTGGCCCACCTGATTAAACAAACAAGCAACATTCAGGAAGCCATGCAGTTTGCTATCACCATGGAGTTGGACAACACACATTCAACCTTGTTTGCTTTGAAACTCCAGAAGTCTCAGGTGGAGGCCTCAAGAATATCCTGGATTAAAGACTACCTGATAAACCACAGTTTGTGAGACTGAATGTCATTGAGTGAGACCAGGAGACTCTAGTGCAGACAACCACCACAGACACAGGGAAAAATTTCAGATTTATTATCAGGACATCACTGCTACTTGATCCAGCTGGAGCCAGGTCACAGTGCGTCGGAACACTGAGGAAGAGACAAGCGTGACTTATAGAGGTAAGATTGAGAGGACTTGGTGGAGGAAAGGTGAGTAAGCAACAGAAACTGGGTTTGACAGGTTAGCCTCAGGTTCAAGGAGTTCCTTCCTGGAGGTGAGTGGTGTTGGAGGGGGGATAGGCAGAGCGTTGAGCTTAAGCTGTGATTCTCGGGTTCTGAGTTCTTTCCTTATGCTTGCTTGTCCAGGGAAACGAGAGGAGGCTTTAAGCAGGGATAAATAAACTCAAGTATTCATCTACCAAACAGGAGATGGATCAAAGACAGGTAAGCCGGGCCAGGGTCTTCAGAACAGAAACCTTAGGGAAAAGGAGCACAGCCAATGTAAGAATCTGAATGACAACAAACAAACCAGCGAGAGAGCCGGTCTGATTACCACTCTGAGTGAGTGAGCAAACAATCTGATGCCTCCTCTTGGTTTCCAGCAGCTTAAGAGCTCTCTCGATTGTTCCTTGATGAGCAACAGCTGTGAGATTGCACCTGCCTGTCACACCCTATGGAAAGAGGTGAGAGAGAAACTCCACACAACACACTATCAACCTGCGCCCAGCTTTGTGGCCTGATACTGAAGGGTTGTGTGTCTAATCAGGCAGTCTGCAGCACGGGAGCACAGGACTCTACTCTCACCATTCCTTCTCACTCCTTTTCACAAAGAGGTACAGACCTGACTCCACTTCTTGAGGAAGCTTAGCTTATTCAGTGTTTGCAGTATGATGCTGTATATCTTCTATAAGTCTTTTGTGGAGAGTGTGATCTCTTCTGCCATCATCTGCTGGGGTATCAGCATCAGAGCCAGGTACTTAAAAAAGCTCAACAATTTAATAAAGAAGACTGGTTCTGTACTGGGGACTCCTCTGGAACCTCCAGAGATCATTGTGCAAAGAAAGGTGCTTCATAAAATGTAGAACATCATGGAGAACCCTGAAAATCCTCCTCATGAGACTGCTGTACAACAACAGTGTCTTCAGTCAGAGGCTTCTTCAGATCTGCTGTAAGACGGACCGGTACAGGAGATCCTTCCTGCCCACAGCCATCACCATCTACAACGCGTCTTTGAAGAAACCTGCATAATATGAGCTACAACAACATTTAATTTCCCTTTGGGATTAATAAAGTATTTTTGAATTGAATTGAATCACAACTTCCCATATGAGTAGATTACATAAAGTATTACAGCCACATATGTATTTTAGCCAAACTAATTGGCTCAAAAGCCTATATTTGTAGCTAAACTATATTTGGTAACAAATGACAAATAACAAATGAAATATACTGTTTTATCATTACTTCAGTCCTATTTGGCTTATAGAACAGTATACACAACTCACCAGTATTGTGAACGCACACTCTCAAAGATACTACATAAACTGCATCCAAACTCGGCTTCTGATGATTCTCACTGCTTTGATTATATATGTTCTTAACATTACTTACAAACCAGCTGTGCCTCTAGTGGCGAGCTAAAAAACTGCATCACAGTTCCACCTTCAGAACCACACTTTACATTGTCATAAAATGCCAAATAAAGATGAATAAACCAGATAATGTGTACCATGGTTGCATTCCAAGTCAAACACTTGTATATTGAATAACAAGCAAACTTAAGAACAATAGAAAATATAACATTGCTTTGGTAAACTTTGCTAAACTTCTGCAAACATGTAAACCATGGGTCTCTCACAGGTGGAATGCAGCTGGCTGGAGTCAGCATGACAGCTAAAATACCATATGGATGCAAGGTGTAAATATATAGATGGTTTGCCTCCGTTTCAAAGTGAACATACTAGACACAGCAACATAACTGACAGGCACCATCAGACTTTTAGACAGAAAAGACTAAACAAAAGACTTCAACCCACCAGCTGCATCAGAACCTGCTGCAGCCCTCTTCTGACAAACTCTGTCTTATACAGATTACCAGGCTCACCGTCCTCACTGTGTTATACATGTTAACGAGCCGACAGCTCAAACGCCGATAACTTAAAGAAACAGAAAAATGGTTCATTATACTATGAAGGCATATTAGGGCCATTCAAAGGCGATTACATTTTCGAGTTTAAAGTGGTTAATTTACGAGAATAAACATCCAAATTTAAGAGAAAAAACTTGTAAATTTGCTAGATCATAAACATGAAAATTCAGAAGAAAAAAGTAGCAAATTTACGAGAAAAAACATGCAAATTTACGAGAGTTAAAAACATGCTAATATACAAAAGAAAGTAGCCAATTTATGAGAAAAAAGTGCAGCACAGGGAATCAGTATATTGAGTCTTGGTGAGGGTTTTAAGGAAACAAAGTGTCCAGTTCTAGATGAACATATCCAAAACCCTTCAAGATGATGGACATTTTTCTGGAGATGTTTTGGATAAAAGTCTGATACAGTTTGCTTTCTTGACCTGGTTCAGGTGAGTTTGTTAAATTACATGCCCATTTATATATAAAACTAAATGGTTACATTATTTTTTAACCATACTCTTTATTTTTGTTTTTGTAGGAGTTGGATGAGGTAGTGCAGACATGGAATACTCACAAGATCAGACCGAGACCTGGCCAAGATCTGCATGGTGGTCATCCTGTACTAATGTACACCGCGCCAAGTTTGTATGATGCAGAGGATAAGCTTGAACTAGTGGACCCTGAAGAAGTAGATGTGTGTAAGTGCACCAAAAAGCTATATCCCTTGTGATGAGACTGTTTATGAGCTATCTGTGTTACTCATGCAGTAGAATCAATGGGCCCATCCTTCAGATGCATTTGAAGCAGCAGAACTGTACTCTTCACTTAGAAAGTGATATTAGCAAATATCTACCTGTATTTAAGTATAAAGTAAGCTGTACTATAAAAACAAACCTCACTTATTTCTCAGAAAATGATTCTAGTTGCTGTTTTGAATTTATTTTTTTATTTGAAAATGATATAAACACTGCTCTTGTGTATGGTTATAGCACCTGCTATACTTAAATGTGTTAATCAAGCAAGCAAGTTAGAAATACTTTAGAATTACTTCACAAACTATTCCCTGTTGCTCAACCACCCATGAACTGGAATCCATTTTAGGTGCCCAATTTATCATTAATTTTATACAGTTCAGAATACACTAAAATTAAGATGCAACACTGCAGCTTTATTGCAACACTTTTGTTTATCTTGCTAAAACATCTGTAAATGATTTCTTCATCTGTAAGTGATACTCTTTAAGAGACTATGTAAATGTGTTATTATCACAAACATTCACAAAGAGATGATACAATAACAGTGCAGAATAGAAACACAATGAAAAGTTACTAAGCAGTGAATGCTTTACTCTTTAAGAGAACCAAATGTGACTGTGTAAGTGTGTTTTCTCATGAACATACACAATAAGATGATACAATAAAAGTGCAAAATTAAAACAAAATAAAGTTGTTGTGTCTTTGTATTTAACAAACTCAGCTACATATTTAGTCTCCCCTTCAAACTATTATCTGTTACATCCAACATGAACTACACAATGTAGTGTTATTTTCTTCTTCATTAACTATACAATGTCCATGATCCATTTCCTGCTCTCTTAGACAGCATTTAACTCAGACCGGAAATCAAGAAATCCATTGTAAAAATCAGCAATTTCCAGACTACATCCACATGTTCTTCCAATACCTCTTTCAGACTTGTTTGAAAAGATGACTTTTATTTTTTTTAGATATTATGTGTTGGGACCCCAGCCATGGATGAACATGAAGTGAAAATGGGTTACAACATTAAAGACCAGTAAGAACTTTTCTGGAACTTTAATAATATCCTTGACCTTCTTCCAGCTAAGCCCAGGAAAAGTAAGAAGTCAGAGCTGGAATATTTGACCCAAAGACACCTTTCCCCCTCTGCTCGGCCTCATTCTGGCTGCGGACAGCGGCTAATGGAGGGACGAGAGCACGCATTAGCTGGAGTAGCAACAAAGTTAAGTAACGATTTTGGATGTATCCAGCATTCATTCATAAAAAGGGTGTAATAAGACAAGCATGACTTTTCTTCTGAGGCCTTCAGAAGCAGCCCTAACCCAAGCGGATTTTTCCCCACGGCCTGAAGAAGAAGAAGGCATCAGGACTGCGTCATCACAAGCCTTCCTGCGTGCATGTCCAGGTAGCGAGAGCTACCCCCACTGAAGTTTCCACAACGTGCCGTTGTCATACAGTTTGGCCAGGCCAGCTAAACAGCCCCATCAGCTACTGAGACAGCTGTAATGCTAGTCCCTTTAATGCCACATGTGGATTGCCAGGACAGTTTTGCTTCCCTCAACTCGTTGCCCAGGAAACTCGGTCTTCAGAACGGTTCATGTAAGAGGTGGTGTTTGAGAAGAGAAGATTACTATAGAATGAAATAATCTAGATAGTTAGTTTTATGACGTTTTTTTGTTTGTGTTGTAAAAACTCAGCTAAGTGCTAGCAGACTAGCTGCTCAGCTAATGATGTATTCTGTGTGGTTTTTAAAATTAAGACAAACTTTATTTAAAGGGTGGTTTTTAAACACAGATCTGCGATAACATGCCATCAACGTTTATGCATTTTGATCCTTGATTGATGGTATTTTAAAGACACAAGTTCAACGTTAAAGAGCTATAGACTTCCTTTTCTTAGTTTCAACTGCTAACGGCTAAGATAACAAGTGACTTATGACCGTCATTCTTATGAGCCCACAGGCTTTGTCGTCACCAAGTTAAGGATTATCTGTCCAGAAAGGTTGATAGTTTCCAGTCTAGAAAAATTATATTTCCTTAAATATAATTTTACAAGATGTGATAGCTAATTAAACACCATTAAGACTCATTTATCCAGAAAGGTTTCGTCCTTATTCAAAATAATATTTGATTAAATATTATTTTAGTATTTCCGTAATAATAGTCTTTATATATTACTGTACTAAAGGTTGGTTTTATTCTGCAAATCATTCTTTAAAATTTTAAAAATTTTAAATAATTTTTTTGTCTGATGTTGCATTGTGAATTGTTGTTTGAAGGTATACCAATTATTGCCTAAGTTAGTTCCAAGACTAACTTAACTTTATTTCCAGATTCCTCAAGAAAATCCTTGGTTCTCAAATTAATTAACACTGGATGGTAATGTTGCATCATTTTATTGGCCATGGTTTTTTAACCATCTTTGATTCACTTGTTCATATGTATATAGTTGGTCTTCCTTATTCTTTCATTCGCCTTGGTATTTAGTTGGATTGTTAAAGTATAGTAAAGAGTTTGTTGATTGAAATATGTTTGACTTTGAGTTGACTTATTTTTGTTAATAAATTCTTGTATTTTAAGAAATTGTGTGAATTTATTCAGTGTGTGTGCAGAGTATTGCTGTTCAGTAATGTCAGAGCTTGGCTCATCCCTTTCAATATTGTCCTGATACCAGCGCCTTATTTGGCTGGTATTCACCGGACAACACTTAACAGACTGAATTACTATTTAATAAATAACAAAATATGAATATTAAATAATATATTGACGATAATAATCATAACATAGGATATCACTTCCTGTTGTAAATGTCAGGAACCTAGTGTGTCTTCGTTTAACTCTCTTATGTATCTTTTAAGGTGGTTGTTTCCCTTTTCTAGAACAGTGTGTATCCCATATTGTATTTCAATATCCAAGGTTCGAGTGCCACCTCCTTGTTTGGCTCTTATTTGCTTAAACTCACCCTTCTCAAAATTAAGCCAATCAATTTCAATTTTCCAATGGCTCGTTTTACCTCGCTTTTTGGCAGGAGCAGAGCATTCATTGTGCTGTACTATCCCTTCATTTTTATTTGCAGCAATTCCTTTTCTCTGCTGTCTTGATCACAGTCTTTCAAAAAGTCCAGTCTTCCTCCTCTCAAGAGACCTTTGCAAAAGTTTTTCAATGCCAGATGATCCCCATATGATGGAATACATTTAGCTAGATCATTGTCTTCCATAAGTTGGATGACATGTATGTCAATCTGTGAAGGTAGAGCACATAATACAACATCAGTTAAAAGATAGTTCACAGAAGCGTTATAATTAGGATCACTGCCTGTAAATATACATATGAGTATGACTTTGTATTGTGTGTATGAATGTCTTGTTTAGTAATACTGGTACCTTTTCATTCTCCAAATGGTTAATAACATACCTCTGTGACAGCACGGTCTCTCAAAAAATCAGAGACTGTCAAGTCTCTGCCCTTTGCTGTAAAAAGACAGCACAATGTCAGTCAACACCCTTAAATAATACATGGTTTGAATTATCTGACATATGACAAAGACCCAATATATATAGAAGAAAATCTAAGCAGGTTCTCTGCTATGTATTATAATTTTGAATTATATCGAGTTACATTAGTTGGTTGCCTTAGCTTGCTAACAATCCTAATATTATATTATTTTTGTAGCCTATTTTTAAAATTAATAACTAATGTCATGGCTATAGCTATATTTTGCCTATGCACCATACATAGCCTATATATAAAATACATTTAGCGTTATATCAGTTTGATAACTAGCCATATCATTTAGCTAACATTTAGCTGTTAACTGTGCATTTACATTAACTGCAAGCACAAGCAACATTACTTAAAATTAGTCCCTCGGACATAAAACCAAAGGCGCTATTGTATTATTCATTTTTACTGTAAAAACGTACATGATGAAGCCATTGTACCATCTCAATCCATTGCTAAAGCACCAATTAATGATGCATTTGCATATGCTTTATGTAGTTTAACGTGTATTACAATCTTGCATTGTCTTGCAAATGTGCATGTTTAAATCTCGCAAATTTTCTACTTTATTCTCATACCTTTGCTACTTTAAACTCGAAAATTATATCTCCAGTCTTTTTTTTTTTTTTTTGGTCTTTGAATGGCCCCAATACGCCGTTGTATTATACCAAACAAGTAACCTAAAACATTATAAGCAGGGCAATCTCTAGCCATCGTTTGATGCTGCACATAAAGTCAATAACAAAGTCGGCCTTCTATCACCTAAAGAACATCTCCAGGATAAAAGGACTAATGTCTCAGCAGGACCTTGAAAAATTAATTCATGCGTTCATTTTTAGTAGAATTGATTACTGCAACGGTGTCTTCACAGGTCTGCCAAAAGAGTCGATCAGATAGCTGCAGTTGATCCAGAACGCTGCTGCCCGCGTCCTCACTAGAACTAAGAAAGTGGAGCACATGACCCCAGTTCTAAAGTCCTTACACTGGCTCCCCGTATCTCAAAGAATAGACTTTAAAAAACTTCTGTTAGTCTATAATTTACTGAATAGCTTAGCACCAAAATACATTAGACTTGTTGTCAGTGTATCAACCACCCAGACCTCTCAGGTATTCTGGCCAGTGTTATTTCAGGGGAGGGCTGTGCCCTCATCCATCAGTATTTAAGCTCACCTGTTGCCT